>JASAMY010001769.1:0-118287 GCA_030248085.1 Paralinhomoeus sp. GSCO2_6 | reverse complement strand
CTGGTACTTTTTGGTAAAAATGGGTATAAATGGGGTCTAAACAGTGTTATTTAGCTGTTTTATGGTCATATAACACTGAAAAGCACTGAAATACAGCAACATTTACTCACTTTTATCGTTTTAGACTGCGTGAAAATCCCTTGGGAAAATTCTGGGGGGGGGGGTGGGTTGGGGGGAGTTGGAAAAATTCTGCGGGCCCCCAACCCCCCAAGTTACAGGTATGTCTCTCAGTCTCCACCCACCTGCTTGCCGCCGGCGTGCGGTTCGTTGGCGGAGGAGCGTCTGGACGTCTGTTGCTGTTGGGCGGGAGCGTTGGCGCCTCCGAACAGGCGCATGTTCGCAGCCACGAGTCCTCTGGGAACCGCGTCCGCCTTCTTGGCGTCTCCCGAAGCACCGGTGTCGTCCATGGCACCGACCGCGCTACCGTTCAGCAGCAGAGGAGAGTGTTCGAAGCCGCTGGTACAACATGTACGCATTTAGTTGAGGAAAAGTTTAGTTTTTAGTTTATGGACAATATGTACGTGTGTTTGCGCTTAATGCAGAAGAAGACATCACGTGCAGGCCGAGAAAACGACTTTGATAGTGAAAAAAGTATGAGTTCAAAAAGTGTGCTTACTACATTGGTTGGGATGGGTGGAATGGGGGGGGGGGGGGTGAAGCGTGCACTACGTGAAGTTAACAACTCCATGCCACGTGTATAATCCAGTAAATGGGCCTAATGAGGGGGTAGTTCTAGAGCGAGTTGTCAGAAAGGTCACGGAAAGGTCAAGGCGCGAGGCATGCAAGCGCACGTGCCCATGCCCATTTGTCAACTCGGGCAGGCGCCGCAACCTCAGACACAGAAGCAAAACGCTGACAATCCGCGCAAAGTAAGACGAAATGACAGTAGCTGAGAAAAGTCTGTGTCTGTGTAGAATCGAAACGGGGATGAGCTGACTGGGTATGTCCGCTAAACCCTGGTCTCACCCGTCGCGAAAGAAAACTGAAGCAAAATCCACCGAGGTACATACGCCCTCCCATACGCCAGGCCATCCCATACGCCCCTGATCTCATATCGCCCAGATCCCTAATAGCAGTAGAAATCACTCATCTGCGCACACTCAGTCTATGCTGTCAATGTATTCAGTGGGTGGGGTGGATCGAGCAAAGCAGCGCCGCTGCTAGTGCTGCACCGCAAACTTGAAAGACTCTCAGGGTTGGGCTACATAAAAAGGTTGGGTCGACGCAGCAAGTCATCGCATCGCATCACCACCACGCATACGCCCCGAACTCTGTGCACGCATAGCGTGGCTGGTCGGGGTTTTGTTTGCACAGTGCTCTAAACGTTGAAACTGATACAGCGCCGCCAGCTAGCGCTGGTTGCTCGCTCGGGAGACGACACCAACTGAATACCATTAGGCGGGAATGCTTTGTGGCGCGCAGCGGAGTGGAAAGATTCTGCTAGCGATCAAGCTACGAACTTCTCTGCCTGCTGGCGACCGACGACAGTAGAATGGAACGTGTTGTCAGTGGTCTCGGGTTTTGCTAGGCCGTTCTACTAAAGGCTAGCTACAACAACCCACAGGCGTGATCATAATGTCCAAGTAAAATCTGCGGGGGAGGGGCAATTCCTTTAAGTGTAGATAGGGCGGGTTGATATTCTGGAGGTTCTGGAAAATGGGAGCCAGAGGGGGGGGATGATATCCCGAACCCGGATCGGGATGGGGATAAAAACCGGCTAAAAACCTCATGGGAAATTGAGCACGCATACTTTTGGTCAAAGAAATAGTGCAAATTAGGTTTAAGCAGTTTTTGGTAAAAACGGAAAACTAAAAATACGCAATTTTATCAGCATGGGCACGTAACTGGGGGATACCAAAACGCTAGCACCCCCCCCCCCCCCCACACACACACACATTTTTACGTTTCTTTTTCAACCTCTCAAACACGACAAGTTTCGTCGTACCAGAACATCCTGTATACTTCAGCTTGGCAGTTGCTCGCTTGGCTACGCGCTTGCTCACAGCTCAATAGTCGACTATGCCACGCTAGGCGCGTGTTGTTGGCAACTTACCGCTTACAGGATACGCTTTATGGGCATCGGTCATAGGTGGTCGGCGAGTGTGTGTGGGCGCTAGCAAGCATAAGACGCCGAATAGCCGAGAAATGGCCCCTCCTCCTAGCGTTGGCCCATACAGTTGCTGTGTTCGGTGTTTGTGTTTGCCTAAAGCCGAGAGCATTCGAGTGTTTGCTTGTGAACGAGTGAGCGCCCACAGCCCTTGACTTCGCCTAGACACGCACGCACGCGCGCCGCGCTAGCTTCGCAGTTCGTTTAGCGGCTTAGCAGAACCACCCCGTCCCCCACCCACCCCACTCTCCGATTTGAGGTGAACATTTCGAGAATTCCGGTTCAGTTTTGACGAGTGTCCACGATGATTGATTGATGGTACGTGTGGAAATACGCAGCAAAGCAACTCACAGATGGCGCGTACGACCTCGCGGCGCGGTCTCGTCCTCCCCCACTCTTAGGACGAGCGTCCTATCGGAGTGGGAGTTCTTTTTCGCGAGGTTTTCATGACTTCTCGCCGTTTGAATCGGTGAATAATCGTCCAGAATCGACCGTTTTGCGCGGTCCAAATTCGACACGGAGCCGGAAAGCTGGCCCGTCAAACCCGGGCCGCGGATTGGAAACAGCGACGAAGAAATTCTCGACATTTTTGCAAAAAAAAATTGTCTTCGAAAAAATGACGACTTTGAATCTACCGTAATGCCGCAAAGATACGTCAATCAAACAAACAGCGAAAAAATTGTGGAAGAGAAAGCAAGAATGTTCGCTTGGCTAAGGCGTTAAAGTGCAGACTCAAACAATGCATTGTTTACCTAGCGTAGGTGCGTGCGTGAGCCCACACAGCTGTCAATCTGCGTGCATTTTCAGCGTTTATTCGAAAAGGTACGGTTCCATACCATGCGCATTCGCTGTGCGCAAAATAGTCACACAGACGCATAGCTTACTTTAACCTCGTTATTGCGGTGCGATTGTTGTCAAATCCAAATTTCAAAGGTTCCAAGGTGGGTGTGTAGTCATACGTGTACTGTACACAGCTGTTTCATTATTTTTATTATTTACGCCAAAGAATAATGAAACGGTTGTGTGATGAACGAATTTCCTTGTTCTGAACGCTGGAATAAAAACCCACTGTTTTCCCTCCCTACCTCAAAAAGGTCTGCTCAACCCGAACTAACTACTGTCTCTGACATCAGAGTGGTGCTCCTCGAACATGAGCCTGATCCTCTGACCGCTGACGATGAGCAATCCAACACAAACCTACTCAATACGAATTGACACCAGAATGACAGAAAATCACTAACGATTGCACAAACAGTGTGAGATCAAATAAATGTCGGAAAAAATTGATCAGATCATAAGTTCAATCAAATCGAGCAAAGAAGTTAAACAGATGTCACAACTTCAAAATGCCCGCCAGAGTTGCGCAGATAGATGGATGGACGAGATCTCAGCTCGTCCGGCGGCGCATCACACTTCCCGTAGCCGCCTGGGACGTAGACAGCCCAGCCGTTGTCAACTCCGTCAGCGCTGTAAACGAAGACGTTGACGTCGAGCCAGTTGGCGACGGCCCAGCACTCAAACTCGATCGGAGATCGCCACGTTGAACACGGACGCTCTTCTTGCCGTTTACGACCACGACGTCCCAGCGGTTTTCGAAGTAGTCTTCTGCAGAGGAGAATTGGTCCGCGTAGTCGCGCAAGGCTGTTAATAGATGCTGCACTCGCTCAAGTCGTCTGTTAATAGATGTCGCCAATAGATGCTGCACTCGCTCTAAGTAAGGATTGGCCAACAAAACCCGTTCCCACCCTTCCAAGGTCGGATTTTCCAACTGGCGCTGAAAAAAGTGCGTGTTCAGCTCCTTTTTGATACGATTTCACTTCAAACCTTCAGCTGGGACTTGTACGATCGCATCCGTTCATCCAGCGCGACGTAGACGGAGTTCCGCCGTCTCGATTTGACGGTGCCTCCCTCTAGCTGGTCGACTCTAGTTTGTTGCTGAAAGTGCTGTCTTCCTAGCTGTCGTAAAAATGAGGAGAGCACCGGGTGCCGAGGAGCCCATCTAGGAGTCATTTGTAAAGTCGACCGACAATTCGATGCAAGGACAACTCAATGTACGCAGAACACCTGGACAGCACCGAGTGGTAGGCTTCAGCCGCGTTCGTGGTGCGATCTGAGTCAGAGGCCCAGTGGTTGATCGCCTGAGGCCGCTTCAGCCAGAAGCTGCTCACGTAGTCGCGAAAGCGGTCAAGCTCTGCGTCCGGCCAAGCTGGGTACCCGGGAGGGACCACCCAGCCCTCAGGAGCGCGCGGCGGCTGGTGACAGTAGAGGAACCAGAAGCGCTCCATCAAGGTCGGGGGCAAAAGAGCGAGTCCGCAAATAAGTCGAATCCAGTGCTTAATAGGCTCCCACCCCTGTGATTGCTCGCTCGCTGACGACGTCTTCCTTAGGGAGACAACCGCTGCTTCTTTACGACGTTCTTGGGCCGTCCAAGAGAACGCCTCCCGATGCTGTCATCCGTAATGTGACGAAGAACTGACGCAGCGCTGACGCGTTGGCCTGACAGGCTCTAAAAATCACATGCACAACAAGGAGCACGAAAAGCACAGAATAATCGTGCAGTAAAACCGAGATTTCGGCAGCCAATTGTCGATGCGAAAAACAGATCTCCCAGACTTGTAGCCAGAGATCAGGCGCTGAACATCAGGCCTTGTCCAAACACTTGCCTGATACCTTCCTTGCGGACGATTAGACATACTTTCGCATTTCGCAACAAAACAAAACAGAACAATTTCGCCAAACAATTTCAAATCACCTTTAAAAATCATCTTACCGTACTGAGCGCTTCATTATTTTTTGCTGCATCATTATTTTTTCCACTGTTAAACCGTTTCGTGTGGCACGTTCATGAGATCTATAACTATTTCTAGCGCATTATCTTCATTATTCTGCGAATTTCACTAGGTTCACTAATCGCTTCATTATTTTTTCACCGCTGCTTCGTTATTTACGCCAAAGAATAACGAAGCAGAATAACGAAGCATTACACACTCGGGTGAACGCGCCAAGGTGGGCGTAAACTAAAACACACGACCCACACGACCAACACGACCACCACGACCAAAACTTTAGGCTTAGGTTTAGGCTTTTGCTTAGGCTTAGGCGTAGGTTTAGGCTTTTACTTAGGCGTAGGCTTTTGCTTAGGCTTAGGCTTAGGTTTTGGCTTAGGCTTGTGTTGGTCGTGGTGGTCGTGTTGGTCGTGTGTTGTATTTAACGCCCCAAGGTGCCATATTCTTGTTAGAGTGAAATCTTTCATAAATGCGGTCCGGAGCTGCCTTTCACGCCTTCCTAAACTCAACGACAACCTGAGTATTTTGTTAACATTTTTACATTTTTAACATTTTCAATTTAAAAACGATTTTAAGTCACCTTCATTCTTTCCGCAGCCGCTCTCTGCTGCAGGAACCTCTCTAGCTCCTTGTCTTTTTGCGCTCTCAATCGGTCGATTGAGTCCTCCTTGAACTGCACGTCGTTGGAGGGGTCTTCTCGAACCTCCATCTTCGTACCCTGCGATTGATTGCGGCATTTTGCAAAATACCGTAAACCCTATAGTTAGCCCCCGGGGGCTAATTGTTTCGTTTGAGCTCTAGGAGGGTGTAGAATTATAGGAGGGGGGGGGCTAATTATAGGGGGCGGCTTATAAACTGGAAGTGTCGATGAGTGGGAAGATGTGTGGTCAAAAAGGCGCGTGGAGGCGATTTTTAAGGGAAAAAGGCGCTGTGCACACACGTTGGTACACTTTAACACACTCTCACACAGTCTCACATACACATACGTGTACACACATACACATACGCGACCATACATACACCCAGACATGGAAACATGTGCCTTTTAGACGATGGTTGATGGTTCATTTAGGGAGGCGGCGTAATTATAGGGTGGGGGCTTATTAACTCAGAGTGGTCTTGGGAGGCTGTATTATTATAGGGGGGGGGGGGCTAATTATAGAGTTTACGGTCTATTCACTAACACAGCCGCGATTTCAAGATTTGTGGGTTAACGGGGCAACAACGAACCTTTTGAGGGAACAGAGCGCAGTAGGCGGTGCGCCAAACGTCCAGCGAGCCGCCGGACGAGGCCAAGCGGCCTTCGTCACCGGGGGGAGGGCCTGGAATGGATTTATTGGGATGCTTTGCATAATTGAACAAAATATAAATGCCCACCGATCTGCTCGAAGGAGTCGGCGCCAGCGGGCACGAAGAGCGGCTTGTTGTGGTCGACGCTGAGGCCTCGACTGGCGCTAGTGTCGAACAAGAGGTGGCTGAGCAGCGCGCGACCCCGCGTCACCAACGTCTCCACCTTAGTGCTGAAGAACTGAACCAGAGGAACACTTACAATTTTCTCTTTACCCCGGGGGGGGGGAGGGGGGGCAATATTCATACCTGTAACTGGGGGAGGTTGGGAGCACCGCAGAATGTTTCAACCACCCCCCCCCCCCGAATTTCCCAAGGGTGTTTTCACTCTGTCTAAAACGATAAAAGTGAGTAAATGTTGGTGTATTTCACTGCTTTTCAGTGCTATATGACCGTTAAACAGCTAAATAACACTGTTTAGACCCTATTTATACTCATTTTTAACAAAAAATACCAGTATAACTCAAAAAATGGCCAGCTACCGCCCCACTTTTTGCTCCACACCCCCCCTTCCAGACCCGGTTACAGGTATGGCACTATTATTATACCATGCATAGTTAGGTAACACTTCAAAGTAGTTGAAGTGTCATTTATTACTGGATGTAATTGTGTGCACACCAACACCACATAGGTACATACACGTTACTACTGCTTGATCTGAGTACCTGCATAACACAAGCAAATTATATATGGTACTTCTTGCCCCCGGGGGCACTGTTGAATTGGGGGCAGTATTTGAGGATTTACGGAATACGCCCAGTTCCACGCACGCTTCTGCGGTGCTTAAAACCCGTTTGGCACACAGTAGTACTGGTTTGGTTGTGTTCAGTCTCTACTGCATCTTAGGGAACGCAATTACCTGCAGACTGGCGCCACTGAAGTGGGCATAGAAGCGCAGACATTTGCAGATTGCCTGCTTCTTCTCCTGTTCCATGTCCTGTAGAAAATTAAGGTTTGCTTTTGCAGCGCGCGCGCGCACGCACCGGCACGCACGCACCGGCACGCACGCACGCACGCACGCACGCACGCACGCACGCACGCACGCACGCACGCACGCACGCACGCACGCACGCACGCACGCACGCACGCACCGGCACGCACGCACGCACGCACGCACGCACCGGCACGCACGCACCGGCACGCACGCACGCGCGCGCGCACGCACGCACGCACGCACGCACCGGCACGCACGCACGCACGCACGCACGCACGCACGCACGCACGCACGCACGCACGCGCTCGCACCTGAAACTCGTCGTATTTCCCACCAACGATGGCGCATGTCATCGGCAGTGGTCTCAACAGCTCTTTGTCCTGTGAATCGTTCAATTCATTTTTTTTATAATTGACAATAACATACCAACTTACCACATGTTCCTCTCCAATTCTCGACAAAGCGGCTCTCTTGAGTTGGTTCGCGAGCTGCACGTTTTTCGCAGCCAACGAGTCAGCTCTGAGCCTCGCAGCGTCCACCAATGTCTCCATGGTGTGCCACAGCGTCTCTGGGGAGCTCAGGTCTACCACGACCACCAGTGAGGTGTGTCTGTCAGAACAACGCAACAAAATAACAATTGTTCGTTCAAAACAGTTTAATAGGAAACCGACAAAACGTTGTTCTCATTGATGGGAACGCTGATGAGGTTGGCCAAGAACGGACCGCCGCCCAACTCCCAGATGTGGCCCACGTCCTTCATCTGCAACGCACCAAGCTGGGGACATTTTTATTCTAGAAAACAATTAATTATTGTTGAGTGAGGTCTAAATCGTGGCATGGCGACGCAAAAAATATCATATAATTTGACATTGTGAGACAAAGCTTCAGGATTACGAGTGAGCTGCATACGCGACTGCGCACAAAGAGAATGAACCACTAACAAGTAAACACAAACACCACGAACAATTTCTGCAAAAAAAAATGGACAGAAATAAACAGAAAGTTTGAATAAACAGAAGAATAAACGAACCGCGCCTCTTGTTCGTCTTCCGTAAGTGTACTCCAATGCGACCGTCGGTTTCGTCGGCTCGTCCCGATCCAGAAACCGCAAAATCAGCGATGATTTTCCCTATAATATATTTTTTTTAATTTGCCTTCATTGGAATTCAAAATAAAAAAAAAACACCCACCGCCTCCTTGCTGCCGCACACTATGACGACCGTCTCCAAGGCTCCCTTCTCTTCCTCTCAAAATTGATCTTTTAAAATAAAAAAAAATAATTAATTAATTTTGAAAATTACCTCCGGCCGCGCGCTGCTCGTTTTCTCGCACCTTCGCTGCCGCCAAGTCCCAAATATTTAGAGCCATTTTTGGACTGCTACCGATTGCTATCTCGCATGCAATGTTTTGGAGCTAGCAGCTGTAATATTAGCTCTCTGGCAGGTAATATTGAGCATACTGGCTAACACAAGTGCGTGTGCGCACGCCTCCTGCAGGGTTGGCGAATTGCGTTGCTATGGCAACTACACAACGTAATGTGTTAATACAACGTAGTCAAAATGTATACAAAGCGAATACAAAAATGAAAATTGCACACACACACAAGCGTTGTGTACTGAACCAAGCGACGCAGGCAAGGAGTTTGCCACGTGACGTTTATAATTTTTGCTTGGAATCTGAGTAGAATTGACAGATTAGCACATTTTAACACGATAGACCAAGCTACAAAGGTTGGGCTCCAACCGATTTCGGGGGGGGGGGGGGCTCTTTCCGACACTGCAGTCTGGCTTTTCTGAAGCAAGCTGAGTTGTGACACATACATTTGTACCTGTTGAATGCAGATTCCAAACAGCCATGCATGCTTGGTTGGGGAAGCCGGATGGTTACAAATCGGCTCATCGGTCAGGCGGCACCACGGGCAATTGTGCAGCATGTGCGGTTGCATCGATCGCTGTATTCAAGGTTGCACACAGGCAATAGACAGAAGACAGCGAGCACAGAGCGACGGAAGAATATGAATGGTGTGGAAAATACGAGTACTCTGCGCTCTGATACGAGTACTCTGATAAAATCTGTGCCAAATCGTAGGTGGCTGGAGGGTCTGGTGGTTTGTTTTTTTTTTGGGGGGGGGGGTGTTTGACCCACAAATTGAATAGAAACGTAGCCTATAGCGCAAATCAAGGGGTCCATGCAACGCAGCTGCTTGTGCTTGCGGTTCGGAATGTTGGTGAGGCTGCAGAACGGCTGGACGCATTGCCGAGAGGACACCTCGTTCACTCCTTCTCGGCTGCTGCCCGCTTGCGACGGCGGTACGTGTTCCAACCTTCGGCAGTGGAGACGTTGCTGCCCCTCGCCCAGTTCTTCGTCTTCGTCTCGGTGCGGCCGCGTATTTCGCTAACTGTCGAGGAAGTGCCGACGCTGGCGTCGTCGCCACCGGCGGAGGCGGTGCCGTTCGAGAAAGCGCCTAGGTGGCGAAGAGCAAATCGGTGCCCGGCAAGCCTTTAAAACGTTCTGGCAGGTCCCGGCTGGATATTCGGCCTTCCCCCATTGTCCGACACTGGTTTTGCAGCACTGTGCTGTGTAATGGGTCGTCCGATCAAAATGAACTGAAACTGAAACTGATACATGTACCAGCCCCCACCCCAAACCCGGCAAACTGCGCCAAGAGCTTTTGTCGGCGTCTTGCTTACCGCGCCGACCGGCGCCGCCGCCATCGACATCGAATCTAACGTCTGAGGTCGCTCTGGAGCCATCGCCTGATGCGTTGGAGGAGGTGTGCGTGTGGACGAAGGCGCCCGGGCTCAGCCACATCCTTCCACTACCCTGCGTTCGGCCGCCCTTGGCGCCGGTCGCGCTGCCTCTGTTCGACAACCAAGCCGCTGCAACAGTCGTGTGTCGGGAGTTGTACGCGACCTTCAGTCGCGTGCAGCGTATGGCCTAGTGGTAAAAGAATCGGCCTCTTGCGCGCACGGTCCTGGGTTCGATTCTTGATGGACCCCCCCCCCATTAGATCGAAAATTTCCCTTTAGCTAAATTTTCTCGTGCCGTCGCTGCCCTAGATTACAGATGCCGTTCTTCCGAAAGTCTTCGGCTAAACGGGAAGGCGTCGAGAAGGGTACCGTAAATCCCCCAATGAACGCCCTGGGCGTTCATTTTTTCAACCTACCCTCTACCCTGGGCGTTCATTGGAGGGGGGGGGGCGTTTATTGGAGGGGGGCGTTTATAAACTCAACTACTAAATGGCGTTGCAACGATGCTGTGCAGACCCAATAATCGTTAGTTAAACATAAGAATTGTACAGTTATTGACGCAAATCGCCTTCTGCAATGGCTGTTCTAGTGCGTACAGGCAATATACAGTACCCAAACATAGAATACCGCGTGACAACACCTGTTTTGACAAGCATTTTATTGCATAACTGTGTTCTAAAGCACGCCCCTGTGCGTTCATTGGAGAGTGGGCGTTTATTTTTTCAACCTACCCTCTACCCTGGGCGTTTATTGGAGGGGTGGGGGGGCGTTCTTTGGAGGATTTTCGGTATGCTATATGGGCTCTATCGACAGCCTCCCCTTATCCAACAACAACAACACGTGTCAGACGGGCGCGCTCGTTCACTCACCACCCTCGACGTTCTTTCGGGTGCTGCCAATCCGCGCCACCTGTTCCATTCTGTGGGACGCCACCCTAGAGCCGTTGTCGACCCGCGCGGCCGTATTCCCGCTGGCCATGACTATGGGGCCACGAGGCTCGCTGTAGGTCGCGCTTGCACTGGCTGATACCGGCGCATGTTGGCTGCCGTTGCTCTCGAGGTTGGAATAGCCATAGAGCCGGTCTCAAGTGCGTGGGCCTTCGCTTTGGGCGTAACCGCGCAACCCCGCGTTGTCCCCTGTGGCGTAGCCAGGATTTGTTGTTGGGAGGGGCAAGAAAAATTGGGAGTGGCACTCAAACATAATGTTTGATTGATTTGGCAGAGCTGCAGGCAGCAATCGTGTGCTACCTAATCGGACGAAAAACGCATCTTAGAGCACTGATATTGCATTATTTGTCCACAAAAGTGGCGCGGTACCAATTGTTTTTTCTTTGCAAATTCTACAACAATATATGCTCTTTAGAGGTCTCAAAATAGGTACCTACCTACTGTAGGTACTTTGCTCAGGAAACACAGCGCCACAGGCAAACCTTTTCTTTTTGTGCATAATCGGGTAATGTCATAAGGGAAACCCATTTGGAAAAATTGGTTTCTCAAATTTTGGGCACCTCTGCCTCCAGCCTCCGGCTACGCCACTGGGTTGTCCCTTTGCCTACGCCTTCGTCCTGCATCGTCCGTAGCGTCGCCTTCGCTCAGGACGTGGGCGCTGATGTTGGTGCCGAAAGCGCCGACATCGGTGCGCGCATGCACGTTGGGCACAGAGGCGCTGAGGACGGTCTCGCCCAAGGTCGAGCCGACCGAAAAGCGCCCCTTCTTGCCCATGACGAGGTCCGAATCGCCCGACGTTCTAGCCCCTGGAAAATCACAACCAAACGATCGCCGCCTGTCCGCTCGCATGTTTGCATCCAGCACTTTTGGAAGAATATCGTTATATCGGTTTACGCACACACACATAAAGACGACCTTTCGCGGTCGGTGGCACCAAAGCTGTCCACTCATTTGAACCTTACAACTTCCAAGCCAGGTTCCATAATTAGCACCCTTTGCAACTACGTACTTCCCCTACAGCCCATGTTTGCTGGTCGGCTGACAATCGAAAGCAGCAGCAGGACTGTACGTATTGTAACTGACAGGCTGACGCACGTTCACTTACACATCTCCATGACGACAACGTTCACTTACACTTTGCCCCATCCGCGACATGTGTGGCGTGCACGAGGTTGAGGTCGCCACTGCCACTGGCCGTGCCGCTTGCCTTCTGCCTGATTGTCGTGGCGTTGCCGGTCGAGTCGTGCTTGAGACTGCTTGATGCCGTGGCGGCTGCATTCGTGGCCGTGCTACCCACCATCGCGTGGCCCCTCTTGGCGGCTGCAGTGCAAGGCCACGACAATCACTGGATGTCTGGATGGACAGATTCGCTGAGTTACAGCCAGCGGAGTCTCGCAGTTCCTGTTTTGTAGCCGCCCACGCGTCTCCGCGACCACTCGCATTGGCCTGGGACGCGAGCGTTGCGCGCACACGGGTAGGGTTCGAATCCATCGATGCGACAGAGTCGGCCGTCGCGTTCGAAACCCGTAGGCCCACTGCTCTCGCCGCCGAGGCGTAGTCTGAAAGCGACATGGTCAGCAGTTCGGTCTGCCTGCTTGCGTCTACCGGGCACAGGATAACTACAGTATGTGCGCTTTTCACCTGTCCACTTCACGAGGTCGTTGTCTTCAAGCCACTGGTAGCCCCTCACCCTCGCGTCCGACAGGCCAGTGCCGACCGCCTCGCTGCTCAGGCTGCTGTTACCGGTGAACCTCTCGTCGTCCAGGCTGAGCGAGTCAGCCGACGACGCGCTGACGTTCTTCCCTTGCGAGCTTGCGTCGCTGGTGCCGCCGACCCCTAAAGATCCCCTGGCGTGGCAAGCCCTCAGTCGTAGCGCCATTGCGCATCCGCAGCCGAACCCTTGTGAGTGTCGTTGCCCCGATTCTTGTACAGGTGGACGTTTCCCGTGGCGCTGGCGTTGCCATTGCCCGAAGCGTTGCCTGCGGTTTCGACGCCGACGAGAGGCTTGCCGTTGTTGCTCGAGGAGTTGGTCGAGGCGTTCGTATGCATTGTCTGGCCTTCCACAATCGTTCGCGCACCGTGCTTCACATCTGCAATTTGTCTTTTTTCAAGCTATTTTATTTTGGTGCAATATATGGTGGAGGCCTTGACTTGGGGAAGGGGCCAAGCGCGAATATCAGTTTATCACAGTGATGCTTGTCACCCGTTGTCCAAAAAAGCGCATTTTGCGCTTTCAGAGAAATCGCCAAGCTTTCGCTGCAAGTTCCACCCACGCGGTAGCGTAGCCGCCAACGTAGCGCACGCCACGCCGACGATGATGCTGAACTTGACCAATCCCATCGTAGCGACCATCGTAGCCGCGAACTGGGCGACCAGCAGTACAGTAGGTCCCACAGGGACGACCCAATGCGTCTGACAGCCCCATCGCGACTGCTCGTCGGTTTTCTACCGTGCCAATCGTGTCGATCACTGGCGATGCGTGGAAGCTGGAGATGCAAATCCGTCCATGAGTACCGCAAACACCTGGCGCACATTGTTCCACAGTAATCCGCCAATTAAACCTCTGGTGTGATATTCATAGTGCTTCCAGCTGAGCCCGCCCACGCGGGTTGAGTGAATGGTAATCCTTCGGAAACGAGCATTGCGTCACCCGAGCTCAACGCAATGGCGACATACTAGAGTACGGGTGTTTTACTTCCTGAAACGCTGCCTGAGTCATGCCATTGCAGTTCATTCCCTTTGCAGACGACACGCGCCGACTTGGTTGGAACTGTGTAGGCACGTGCCTGCCAGCTTGCTAGCAAATCCCACAACATTTATGTATGGTGCATGTACCGGTACATGAGCCGCACGCACGCACGCACGCACGCACGCACGCACGCACGCACGCACGCACGCACGCACGCACGCACGCACGCACGCACGCACGCACGCACGCACGCACGCACGCACGCACGCACGCACGCACGCACGCACGCACGCACGCACGCACGCACGCACGCACGCACGCACGCACGCACGCACGCACGCACGCACGCACGCACGCACGCACGCACGCACTCAGTGAAAAGAAGTACTAATGTCTACTTACCAGCTGTAGAGCGATACCTGTTGTATGCGAGACTTTTGCGATTTCCCTCAAGTTGCAATCTTTATTTGGCAGCTGCCTGTCCCCGTCGGGAGCCAATTTAATTAGCGCGCGCTCGTCGAGTCAAAGCTGCTTTTAGTTTTCAGCTTGATCTTTGTTACGCTCTTGCGGTGGGCTCTCCATGGGGCCCATTATCATTTTTCATTTTTCTATAAGTACATCGCCACACGCCTGTCATGTGCGTAAGCACTCCGAGCGAGGTACATTGGCCAAATCTGCCAGAGGTCTAGTTATTTGAAGTTTCATTAAGATTCGGTGCATTCTCCAAGCTTACCTAGGTATTTCCGGCGCATGCCCAAAATTCTATCAGATCTACTGTATTGTTATTGATTGTTGGGTACTATTGTGTAGTGTGTACTATTGTATTAAGTTTCAAAAGTTTTCATAGAACACGAGCGTTTGTCATTGGAGAATGTCCCGTATCGATCGCGCTCGCTTTCTGAGAAAAACAAACAAAATAATCATGGCCCTGCTGTGTGAGACTTGGCTCTGCGCCCAAATGACCGTTTCTCTGCTGTTTTACTGCGTCGGCATGCCTTTCTACGCATTCTTCCTCTACGCCATCTGGGACGGTGGTGGAACGCCGCTGGCATCGTTTCCATACCGAATCTGTTGCTAATGTTTTAAACAAGCAGCAATCAGCGTTAGGATCATGCCAATTACACGCACGCACCCCCCACATTGTGGTTATTGTACTGGACATTAGCATACGTACAGTATGTGTACAGTACAGTACAGCATACAGTATGTAAGTGTACACCGTACAGTACTACTACTGATAATTTGCTGGAGTCGAAGGCAATGTGTATACCTGAAGAAGGACTCAGCCGCACACTATGCAAGCTCTGAATCCGTTCAATGTTGGAAGGGGTTAGTCGTGTCCTACAGACAAGCCCTACGATTCCTATTCGAAAAGACTTTACACGCAGTTCGAGAAACCAATCGCACAGGTGCACAATTCCCATGGAGCGTTGAATATCGCTATAGTAGACATATTGGTGCGTTCCGTCCACCATCCCCCTTTCTCCGGCGCGGCCGGCGCGAGGACGAGCGTCTGCGGAGCTCCTTCTTTGTCCTCTGCCTCTTCGTGGGCGCCGCCGACTTTGAGAACGCCCTCCAGCAGTGGCTGCTCGCCCGGCCACGCGTCTGGGGACTGCTCTACGACTTCTACGCCAGTCTCGACCCCGTGCGTGCAAGAACGCGTTTCCAATGGACCGGTCCTGTCGGACTACTTACCGTTCCGCCCGGACCGGTCATTATACGGGTGTTGCCTCCACAATTTGGGGCAAGGGGAGCTTGACGATGCAAACGCGCGAAATGACAGTTGCAACCGTGCGTGAAATGCGGATACATTGAATGCGTCGCGACATCCTGATTTAAGCGGAGCGTTACGTGGTATGCGGGATGTGCTATATATGTGGCGAGCGGACTGTGCTGTTGGTCTAGATCGCGGGCAAGCTGGCGATCACGACGGCGATCCAGATGAGCGCCAGTCAGACGATCGGAGTGCTTTTCATCGCCATCAATCGCTTCACCGCCATCTTCGCCTACAACCGACACGAGCTGGTACGGGCCAAGTCGGTGAAATTACGGCAATGGACAGTGCACAGTGCACGCACAATTTATGGAACAACCTGTAGGTACACGACCCTTAACGACCATCGTAGGCGCTATGGAGCTTTTTTTGTAATCTGTCGCAGATCTTAGGGAGGGTGGGTTGGGGGCTCTAAACTTGGGTATCACTTCTAACAAACTGTTGCTACAGTCCAGCTTCTCCTCCTCCTATAGTGTCCCCTCCAATGTTGCCCCCGAATAGAGACGTTGAAGGTATACCTAGTGTGCCGGGGACACTATTGGAGGATTTACGGTGCTCTGAGCATACAAATACCTCCAAAATCCTCCTATAGTGCCCCGGCCCACTACTCTTTCGGTTCGGTTCGGTTTTATTTGGCCAATCCCAACACATCCCAAGGGACGTAGACAACGCAAAGCATTGGGGAAAGTCCAAAGCATTGGGGAAAGTCCAACATTGGGGAAAGTTTTCACTTTCCTTTCCTTTCTTTCTTTCAAACTTTCAACCTCTCCTTACTCAGAAACACTATGCTTTAAACCTTGCTGTACCCGGTGCACTATTTTAGGGAGGGGGGCACTATTAGAGGATTTACGGTACTCTTCGTTGAACAGCTCTGGCGCCGCTACGGCTACAAGGCGACGGCGGTACTGCAATGGGGCGTGCCCGTCTTCGTCTACGTCGTCTGTTTCTTTCCGTTCGCCGATATCGACTTCCACCGATCACCGAATCAGACGGCGGTCGAGGTCGTCTGGCAGGATCCCTACACGCTGCCGCTCTTCCTGTCGCTGGTGAGTGTGACGACCTGGCACAGTGCTCCTATCGAGTCTGGAAGATTTGAATGCGACTGCGTTTGTTGCTGGATTAGGGGCAACGCAAACGCTAGGAGGCCGTCAATGGCCCATGTAGGCAGCGGCATGGCCTAGTGGCAACAAACCGGCCTCTTGCGCGCAAGGTCCTGGGTTCGATTCTTGATGGCGCCACTTTCCATGGATTTTCTCGTGCCATCGCTGCCCTAGATTACAGATGGCGTTCTTCCGAAAGTCTTCCGCTAATTATACGGCTATAGACGGGAAGGCGTCATGGAGATGGGTAGGCTACATGGGCCATTGACAGGCCTCCTAGCGTCGCCCCAAATCCAACAACAACAACAACATGGCCCATGTATCATACCCATAATGCATTCCCGTCAAGAGCCGCACAATTGGCCAAAGACATTCGGAAGAACGCCATTTGTAAGCTAGGGCAGCGACGGCACGAGTAAATCCATTGAGAGGCAAGTCCTCGAGCTAGTGGCTCCATCAAGAATCGAACCCGGAGGCCGATTCTCAACCGCTGGTGCGTTCTTTCCTTTTTGCGATTGACTGGCAAAATCTCGCTTCAATCGGTGGTGACCATCGGCTGCTCGGTGGCCATGCTGGTCATCTACGTCGCGTTGGTCGTGCGCGTCGTGGGCCATCGCAGCGCGCAGCTGCAGGCTGTCGAGGTGAAGCTCGCCATCTCCGGCCTGCTCATCTTCTCGCAGGTGGCGTTACAATACTGCTGCTCGGCGCATTGCCTAACCAGACGTATTCGGCTGTCATGGGAGATGCGAACAGCACCAAGGAACGCATTGAAATGACTTTCCTCATACTTACATACATGCACTTGCTTGTGCATAGAATCGACCAAATTGTATAGCGCACCGCTCGCGACTTCTACCGATGTGTGCAGCATGTCTTTAGGCTTGTTTTTCTGAAAGACTCAAATTTGGGCTGCGCTGGGATCAACAAGCAAGCAAAACCCACAACTCAGCACAATATATCGCTTATTCACACCTTCGTGTACAGTACGACCACTTCATTACAGACGCTACTGCTGTCCGTGTGTCTTGGCGACTTCATGAGGACGGGCTCGTTTATGAACATCTCTGAGGTGTACTTCTTCACCATCGACACCCTCTGCCTCGTCAACCCCTTCGTCATCGTCGCGCTCAGCAGACCGATTCGCGACCAGGGGCCCCAGCGCGCGCTCTCGCATTGAAATAATCGAATCAAATCTATCAAATCAATTAAAACAACCGAATGAAAATCCATAGAGGCTGCTCCTGGCCAAAAATATGACACCTACAGGCGCGTACGGGCCCTCAGATGCTGCGCATACTCCATTTGAAGAAGTCGGCAAAGACCATACCTGTAACTGGAATGGGGAGGGGTTTGGGCGGGGTTTAGTAAAGCCACCAAAATCTTTCTCACCCCCCCCCCCCCCACCCCGACCCCCCCACACCCCCCGGAATTTTTACAAAGAGTTTTTCAACCTGTCAAAAATGATAAAAGGGAGTAAACGCTGTTGTTTTCACTACTTTTCGGCATAACATGTCTACAAAACAGCAAAACATATCACTATTCAGATCGAATTTTGGGTCATGTATGATAAAAAAGTACTCACTTAGACGCATTTTGTTCAGAAAGTGCATCCACGCCCCCCCCCCAAAAAAAAACAGGGTCATCCCCCCCCCCACCAAGCCGGTCCCGGTTACAGGTATGGCGAAGACCGCTCGCGAGACGTGCCGCGTGACCACCGTCGCTGCTCCAGGCCATTCCGAATTCAGCTAAATGGCAAGATGGGAGTGATTCCGCTCTCGTGGCTACCGTAAATCCTTTAGTAGTGCCCCCGAGCCAATATACTGACAACCCGTGTACCCCCAGTTGTATTGCGCTCCTTAGGCGAACAACAGTTCACAGTAGTTGAAAAGTCATTTATTAATGGGTGTAGCGGTATACACAACACTTTTACGTAACCTACGTAACCACTGCTTGATTTGTGTCACTGCATAATGCAAATTGCCCCGGGGGCACTATTAAAGAGGGGGCACTATTAGGGATTTACGGTGCACTACCGTGTCGTCTCTTTTGCTGCAGCACGGATAAACTAATGTTCAACAGGCACCAACAGGGTTTTAAACAACATACACAGCCAATAGACGTTCTTGTGGTCGTGTATTGTTGATTCTGCCATAGCTCTGCTATAGGTTCAATGATAACAACAATGATTACCGATCCAAAAAGGTGTCGATCGCGTTAAACAGTCGCTCTTCAAAGACGGAAATGTGACGCAAATAAAAACCAACAGAACAAATTACTAAAATAATATCCATGTTTCTTTTCTTTTCTCAAAATTATTGTATTTGCACAAAATAACCGCGTCTGGAAAAGCGCGCATGGCCGCCACCTGCAGACAATACCGCGCCTAGAGTCCGATAAATCAGCTGTTCCGCCGCCAGCCACCCATCTATCCGTGAGCGACGAACGCGCCATGTTCTGTCACTTTTCAACCTTGCTTTGCAGCAGCCGCCTGTGTGCGCTATGCGTCAGGCGCGGCTTTGTACGCGAATTTGTATGCGCAACAGCCCACCCCCGTCCCATTTTAGAGTCGCATTGCGTGCCGAGGAGTACGTTTTGACACGCGTCCGTCTGGCTGTGCTTTGTCACAGCCGAGTTTCACAGTGTTGTTGGCTTGTCGAGTGAGAGGCGCCTCCCTCTCTCAATGCATTTCTGTGTCAACGGGCCCATCCGCCTCGTTTGCCCGAGTCAAGACGAGAGGCTCGCTCCCCGCGCGCTTTGCTGCGTTCGGACGAGCGTGCATCTCTGTCCGCGTCTGGCGGGGTTGTTGAGTGGCCAGGGAACGGAAGGCGCAGTCGTTTTCCTAAAGTCGTTTACTCGGCTGCACGTCTCTCTCACTCAGCGTGCGCGCGCGCGCGCAAACCTCGACAGCCGGTTAAGGTTAAGGCGACGCGAGGTCACCTCACGGTCGCAACTCCCAAGGGCGGGCCGGCCAGAAACGCGCTGGCGGAAGTCGACACACCGCGCCGTTATCGGCGCGCCTGTACTACAACAGTTTGTCGAGTAGGGAAGCGACGTGAAACTCCACTTTTACTGCCCTGCTCGTCGCCAGCTGGCGCGCTTCCACGAACGGGTGCCGTTGTCCTGGCCGCAGCTGGTCGCGCGCCTGTAAAAGTAGTCTTCTTTCAAAACAGCTGGCGCGGGCCATTTTAGGGCGGGCCGGGCAAGCAAGTAACGCGTCATTAGCATTCTTAGCGCATACAGCGCGTTTGACTGTAGCGCCAGTGGGGGTCGACTGAGGCGATCGGGCGGAGCTGTTTGCTTTTCTCGCGCGCTCCAGTCCAGCCGAGCGCGACGCAATCTCTCGCACGTCCAACCAGCCAGCCTGCCGACAGCCCTTGCTGCTTTCGGCTGGCGGCTGTGTCGCGTCGCCTTCGCAGCCCGGCAGCAACCGCGCTGGTGGTGTCACCCCCTTGCCATTGGTGACAGCGCGTCACTTGCCCAGGCTGCTGCGTGCGTGGCACTACAGGCATGTGTCCACTAGTCCGCTGATGCGATAAGGAATCCAGCGGCACAGGCAGCGGCGACCCCAGCCTTGACCTGCGGTCCACCCCAGTCCCCCAGTCGGCGGCGAGCATTGGCGCGCAGTCATCGCGGCCGCGCACTCTGCACAGTGACTCACACCAACACACGTCGCTACGCACGCTCACCGCTGCTCACACACGGTCGGTGGGGTGTAGACGCGTGCGTCGCGGCGTCGGTCGCGGCCTGTGCATTGCGTGGCCGCCTGGGCAGCACTGTCTTTGTGGTGTCTCTCGAGCAGCGGGCGATGGCGGGCCGCGGCTGAGGAATTCCGCACGCGGCCAGCGAGCTCCTCTAACCCCCCTCTCTGTCTCTTCTTGCTTTAGCGGCACAGCGTGGCCCTGCGCAGTGTTGTTGGATAGATAGACGCCGCACACGCACAGAGCAGCGCAACGGGCTCGCTTTGAAATTTGAAAATCGGCGCCAAAAAGTCGTAAAGTTGCAGCGAGGCGAGAATGGCGGCTCGAGGAGAGAGCTTCTCCGAGGAGGACCTGGAGAACATGGACGCGACCCTCTACTTTGAGAAGGGCCGCATTCAGCAGCTGAAGGACGAGCGAATTCACATTCAGAAGAAGACGTTTACCAAGTGGTGCAACTCCTTCCTGTCGAGGGTGAGGAGTTGGTAGTTTGGTGTGCGTGCATCTTGTCGAACATATTTATCCAAGCAGTCGAGCCAAGAAACCTGTCTTAAGGCCCGCTTGGAAATCGGCGACCTATTCTCCGATGTGGGCGACGGAGTGCTCCTGATGAAGATCCTGGAGATCATCTCTGGAGACAAATTGGGCCGGCCCAACCGCGGCCGCATGCGCGTCCAGAAGGTCGAGAACCTGAACCGCGTGCTCGACTACCTCAAGTTCAAGAAGATCCAGCTGGAGAACATCGGCGCCGAGGACATCCTCGACAAGAACGATCGCCTCATCCTCGGCCTGATCTGGACCATCATTCTGCGCTTTCAAATCGAGGACATCGAAGTCTACGTGGTGAGCTGTAGAGACTAGACCATTCTCTCCGCAATAGCCAAGAGTAGGTGTTGAAAATTCGCGATTTTCGTTCAGTATTTCGTTAAATTTAGAGCCGATAAAACCTTGGCGTTCATTGGCTGCCAATTAGCAAAATCAGGAAGAACTAGACTTTTAAATTCGCCCTCTGAATGCAAGCATCATGTGTATCCTTAGGTACATCAGGCGCAATGTACATACATTAAAGTGATAGTGTTCAAAAACAAAAAAATGAGACTTTTAAAATCCGCTTCAAATTGCTTGAGAAAGCAGGTCATTAGCCTTAGAGATGTTTGTTGTTTGGTGCACGTCCAATTCAGGATAGTAGCGCAGGTGCGTGGAATTGTTTGAGAATTGCTTTTCTGAGCAGTGGCTAGCTGGCTACTACCAAGCGATCCAAAGTGTAACTTTCACTTTATCCAACTGCACACAACGCTAAGACAACGCCAACGTGCTCACTTTCGCCTTGCGTTTTCTTGCCCCAGTTTTTGCTTTACCCCTGACGACCCTGAGTGGCACGTCTTTCAGGAGGAGGAGCAGGAGAGCGGCGAGAAGGCGCGCGCCAAGGACGCGCTGCTGCTCTGGTGCCAGCGCAAGACGGCCGGCTACGCGGGCGTCAAGATCGAGAACTTCTCGACGAGCTGGCGCAACGGACTCGGCTTCAACGCTCTCATTCACGCCCACAGGCCCGACCTCGTCGACTACGGCGCCCTGAATCCCCAGGACCCGCTCGCCAACCTCAACAACGCGTTCGACGTGGCCGAGAAGAAGCTGGGCATCGCCAGCCTTCTCGACGCAGAAGGTGGGAATGCTGAGCTATAAGGACAATACTGCAGCACGCATTGTAGTGCAAGTGCACCGGAAATCCAAAAATGTGCGCCCTGACCGCTCATTTGTTTAATCTTCCTACAAAAGGAGGGTCAGTGGAGTTGGAGGGAGCGTTATTGGAGGTGGCGGGGTGCTGTTTTGAAGATTTTCGGAAATGGCATTGGGTCAAAGCTGGTTACCATAATGTGGGAATAAAGAAGAACTACGCAGTGTGCACCCCTGTATCGGAGGGGTGGGGATGGACCTGGGGTTGGTTGTTGTGGTGGTGTGGGTCTACGAGCAGCCCTAGGCCCATGCGTGTTGTTGGTGTGAACGTTGAGGTGTGATTGTGACCGAGTACATACCAGCCCAGGACCCCACTCCCGTGTTTTGCCCACTACTCTCCGAATCGAACCACTCCTATCCAAGTCCACACACACCACTCTCAAGCTGTGACCCATTCCAGACGTGGACGTGAACCGTCCGGACGAGAAGTCGATCATGACCTACGTCTCCATGTACTACCACTACTTCGCCAAGCAGAAGTCCGAGCTGACCGGCGCGCGGAGGGTGGCGAAGATCGTGGGGCAGCTCATGTCGACGGACCAGATGATGGACGACTACGAGACGCTCTCGTCGGACCTGCTCGACTGGATCGAGCACAAGATCCACTCCCTCTCCGACCGCCGCTTCCCCAACACGCTCAAGGGCATCCAGGAGGAGGTGGCCAAGTTCAAGCAGTACCGCACCGTCGAGAAGCCGCCCAAGTGAGTGAATCGACAGATGGACAGTGATAGTGAGTGAATGTCAATTAAGCTCGCGGACCACTTTATTTTGACACCGCTGTCACAGTGTACGGCGGTAAACAATGAGTAAGATGTCACTGTTCCTTACCTCTCGAGGGGCTTTGGTGTTCAAATTAGCAGAAGTGGGCTCCCGGTTAACTCAGTGGAACCGTGGTGGGAGATGAACTTGAAACAGGACCACAAGCGCGCCAATATGGACGCCCTACCCAACGTATACGTAGGTGCCACCGAACAATTCCAGGTACAAGGAGAAGGGCGAGCTGGAGGCGCTGTTCTTCACGATCCAAACGAAGCGCAAGGCGATGGGTCGGAAGCCGTACACGCCGCCCACCGGGCTCCTCCTGCACGACATCGAGACGCGCTGGGACCAGCTGGAGGCGGCCGAGCACGGCCGGCAGACGGCGCTCCACGAGGAGCTGCTCAAGTACGCGTCTGAGTGTCGTGCGTGCTCGTCCAAGCCAACGAAATTTAGACAGGAGCGTCTGGAGCAGCTGATGCGCAAGTTCGAGCGCAAGGCGCGGCTCCGGGACGCCTGGCTCGACGAGAAGGCCGCCGTGCTGGCCGACACGGAGGCGGACGCGGCGGCCGCCTCGGCCACGGCCACGATGGCGCAGGTCGAGGCGAGCGTCAAGAAGAACGAGACCATCGCTGCCGACATTCTGCCAAGGGTTGGTGGTGGCACTGACCTGTCCGTGGTTGCGTTGAACAGTTGGTTGGTCAGTTGGTCAGTTGAACAATGTGTGGCGCGAATTGCACATTAGGTACCTAGGCATCACAGATGTAACCTTTTGCGGCTGTTTGCCCAGTTGGGCTAAGGCGTTGGCTCTAATCCGCAAGGTGCGGAGTTCAATCCTCAGCGTGGCAAGACTGCCAATAACAGTAACCCCCTTGGGCAAGGGGCTCACGCCAAAACTGTGCCCCCTGATCGTTGTTCTCATTGAGACAATCGGTCTTGTAGGCAGAGGTATGTAACCAAGGACCTATGGGTCCCCCTCTCGCCTGAGACTTTGGTCTCAAACCTCCAAAAAAAAACCTTGTTGCGGCACCAGTACCGATGCAGCTCACAATATCAACACACACTCGCAAAACATTCTCAATGCGAAACAAAAATCGATACCGCTTCTCAGGAGGATCGCTTCCGCAATCTCTCGCACATGGCGGACGAACTCTATGGCGAGGACTTCCACGACAAGGAGCGCGTCAGGTCCAGAGAGCGCGAGCTGCTCGAGAAGTGGGCCGCTCTGCTGCAGGTCAGTGGACGTGCTTGCGTGCGAGTGTGCGCGTTCCAGTACGCGCGTGCGTGCGTGCGCGCGCGTAAGCTGCGCGAAACAGTTCGCCGAATCATACATGTAGCCGGGTTTTTGAAGTGAGGGGTGGGAGGGTCGGAGACCATTCTGGGGGGGGGGGAAGCAAAAAGGGGAGGGGGGTGTCAGAGGGTTAAAAAGTGAACCTAAATAGTGTCTAAATAGGGACTTTTAGTCAAAAATAGGTTAAAATGGGCTATAAATAGCGTTATTTAGCTGTTTTAGAGTAATAAAGCACCGAAAAAGATGAAAAAAATACACTACTTTTTACAGCTGTTGACAAGTTGGAAAACTTCAGAAAAATTCTGGGGGGAGTGCTGGGGGGGGGGTAAACTTCCGACTGGGTGGTGGGTACCCCCCCCCCCCCCCCCTGCAACCCCCCAGTAACATGTATGCGCCGACTAAAACCTGCCCGCAGGTGCTGGAGCGCCGACGGCGGGCGCTGCAGTCGCTCAACGACCTCATGGCGCTGCTGCGCGACGTGGACGCGCTCGGGAGCGAGTTCCGCCTCCTCGAGCCGGCCGTCAAGAGCCGCGACCTGGGCAAGCACATCCTCGGCGTCGACGACCTCCTCCAGAAGCACGCGCTCGCGGAGACGCAGATCGCGGCGCAGGGTAAGCGCTCGACGCTGCAGACCGCAGGCGCAGGAGCCTGTGCTGTCTGCAGTGCATCCTCCAATAGGCGGGTAGCCTAAGAGTAAGGATCAAGAGATACACCAATGGCCGTATTTATAGTAGCGGGTAGCGGCAGGTATGTAGGACTTGCTACGAGCAAGCGCTAGCTACATGGCCTAGCAAGCGCTACTTGGTAGCCGCCTCCGGTCCCAACTGTTGTTTCTACCCACATGTACATTGTATAGCCAACCGGCGGGACTGTAGTACACCTACTGAAGACAGTCGCATCCACAATCGGGTCTCTATCGTATTGTACACTGCGTATGGAAATTTCAGGCTGGAATCCAAATAACAATCAGCGAAACCCTGAGCTAGCAATTGCACTTTTTCTAGGTGAATGGCTCAAGAACATCTCGCGACAGGCGCAAGCCTACATCCGGAACAAGGGCGAGAATTTCGGGGCGCTGAAGACCAAGCTGGAACAGCTGGAGCAGCAATACGATGGGTGCGGCGAACCGCTCAGCCTCTTAGACCACTGGGAAACACAAAAAAATGACCGCAAGCAACTTCTAGACTCGTGGAGGACGCAACGACGCGCAGACAGTCGCTGGAACGTGCCAGAGAGATCTTTCAGTTCATCCAAGACCACGAGGAGGAGGAGAGGTTGGGATTTCGGATTTTCTTCATCTCGAGGTCCGATCCCCAAATTGTTGTGCAGTTGGATCCTGGAAAAGCACCGCGTCTGCGTCAACATGCTGGCGCCGCGCGACCTCGCGTCCACGCCGCAGCTGCTGCCGCTCTACAAGGTTGACGTTTTTTTGAAAAATTTCTGGAATAAACCGGTTTAATCCTGCCAATCTCTCAAATCCAGGCGATCGAGACGGAGATGCAGGGCCACTGGCAGCGCAGCAAGCAGGTTCTCGCGAGCGGCGAGAAGCTCCTGCCGGTCTGTTTGCCTTTCGGGTTGTTCGTCTTAAAACAGAAATTGATAAATTTGCGAAATTTAATTGACTGCAGACAGTGCCGAATGCGCAGACGAGGAAGGAGATCCAGCAAAGACTGGAGTCGCTCGAGCAACGCTGGAAGGATCTCAAGAGAATCCACGCCTCCCTTGGACAGTACCTCAAGGAAGCCGAGCATGCCTGCCAGTATCTCCAGGTGCGTGCGTGCGTGCTTGTGTGTGTGTGTGTGTGTGTGTGTGTGTGCGTGTGTGCGTGCGTGTGTGCATGCTTGCGGTGCGTCTGCCAGAGAACGTTCACCGAATTTGAAGAAACAAATCAATGAGTGACAAACATTTTCGTCGATGGACACGCAGGACGCGAACGAGGCGGAGTCGTGGATGCGCGACCAGGCGGGCCTGGTGTCGAACCGAGACACGGGCAAGGACGCGCAGTCGGCCGAGGCGCTCCTCTCGCGCCACAACCGGCTCCAGGAGCAGGTCGTCGCCTACAAGTCGGACATCGGTGAGTAGTAACTATTAGCAGTAGCACCTCAATCGGTGTCCCCTCAATCCAATCTCCAATTGTGTGTCCGTAGCCTATGAAGCACCCTGTCTTTCCACACACATTCAGACCGACTAGAGCAAATGGCTGAAGAGCTCTCCAAGGCGGAAACCTTAAGTGCCAGCTCCATCCGGCACAGCTCGTCCGATGAAGACCCCAGCAGCTCCGAGGTTGGTTTTGAATCAGCAAAATATGCGGAAGGGAACCAATGTATATCATGAGTGAAAAAAAGAGAAAGGAGCCTCAATTACCTAGTCATCATATGGAATGTGATAGCCTAAATAACGACGTTTGGCACGCACTGGAACGAGCCGCTTAAAACAGTGAAAACACGGTCGCGTATGGGATAACTCTCTAAGCTGTGTTTCCCTAAAGTACCACTTAACAAAACATGTTTACTGGATTTATCAGTAGAAAATCACACACAACCGTTCATCCGCACGAATTTGGCAACCTTCAGAACACAGTGCCACTAGTGAAAGCGCTCTACAACTACGAGGGGCACGGCATTAAAGCGAAGAAAGGAGAGG
The DNA here is from genome assembly GCA_030248085.1 of Paralinhomoeus sp. GSCO2_6. NCBI lineage: Eukaryota > Metazoa > Nematoda > Chromadorea > Monhysterida > Linhomoeidae > Paralinhomoeus > Paralinhomoeus sp. GSCO2_6. Next base: position 91,734 of record JASAMY010001769.1, on the reverse strand, counting down.
TGCCATTTGTTGAAAATTTTTTTTGGTCGTAGTCGCAAGGGCATTCAAATTTTAAATTCAAGCTCCTACCGCTGGTCAGCAAGACCAACGCCGACTGGTGGCGAGTGCTGAACCCCAGCGGCCAAGGAGAGGGCTACGTACCGGCCAACTATGTAAAGGTGGGCGAAAATACTAATTCAGAAAATACCATGAATTAAAAATAAAAAAATTGAAGGAAACAGCCGCGGTCGCCAAGAAACCACGACGAGAGAGCGAGACGGAGAATCCAATCTTGGAGCGCCAGCAGCACATCAACAACGCCTATAGAAAGTTGGACAAATTGGCACAGGCGAGTGTAAACATGCTTGGACGTGTTAACGAGCTATCGAACCAACAAATCAATCGGCTCTGATGAATTGCAGCAAAGGAGACGCCAGCTAGAAGACGCAATTCGCTTGTATCGTTACTTCGCCGAATGCGAGGACTTCGAAATCTGGGCTGAACAGACGGATAGACAACTGGCGGAGAAGGCGCTCGTAGAGCACATCGAAGCGCAGCGCAAGAAATACGACGTTGGTGCTTGACACACACTCCCAACACGAATGGTGCACTGCAATCACTCAATTGGTTACCCATTACAGAATCTGGTCACTGAGATCCTGGGTCGCGGAGAGACTCAGCTAGCGGGCATCGACGCGATGGCAGACGAGCTCGTCAAGGCCAAGCACTCCGGCATCGACGAGATCCTTCAGAGGCAGAAGGAAGTCCACGAGATGTCAGTCAGCTTCATTCTTTCCACTACTATGCAGCACTACCCATGTGACTTGGTCCGTTCCAGCTGGGAGAATCTCCAGAGACGGCGCGACTCCAAGGGCGCGGAGCTGGAGTCCATCGAGACGGTGGCCGCGTTCAACGAGTCCTGCGAAGAGACCAAGTCTCGAATTGAAGAGAAGCTCCGAGCGCTCGATGAGCCTGACGGAGATCCCAAGGACCTCAACTCCCTGCAGGCCATGCAGCGTCGACACCAGAACCTGGAGCGCGAGCTCAAGCCGCTCGAGGAGAAGATCAAGGCGCTGCAGGAGCTGGCCGACAAGGTCTCTGAGACGCCAGCGAGAATTCCTGCTGCAGCTGCAGCAGTTCGTACTGATGATGTTCCCTGCTGCAGGTGCGCAAAGACAATCCGGAGCAGGCTGCAGCGATCGACGCCAAGGTCGCCGAGCTCATGAACCTCTGGAACAAGCTGCAGAAGAAGGCCGTGGACAGGCGCCAGCAGCTAGAGGAGACCCAGGGACAGCAGATGTTTCAGGTGTGGCGTAACACTTGTGTTGAGTTTCTGTGTAAACGCACCAACTTGCAGAACGCAGTGAAAGAGCTCATGGACTGGATTCTGGCCATGAAGAAGACACTGGAGCAATCAGAGAAGGAGATGGCCACCGACGTTCAGACTGCAGAGCAGCTGATGCGAAAGCATGATGGCCTGTGGGGTGAGCTAAGTTGCTCAAGTTGATCGCTGTCCGATTTCTTGACCAGATTCTATTGTAATGTCGTGCTTCAGACGATATTGTGAGTCACAGAGACGAGTTGGCATACGTCACGGACTTGGGCGAACGCCTCCTGAAGAAGAGCCCTGGGCTGCAATCAGTGAAGGTGTGTACTCAATACACAGGAAAATTGCTAAGGATCCTTTAGTCACAACTAAACTTGCAGGACTCATTAATCAGCTGCGCTACAGAGATGCAGGATGTAGAAGATACTTGGAACCGGATAAAGGACAAACTGGCAGATGGCCTGGAACTTCAGCTGTTCAATCGCGAGGCCGATCAGATCGATGCGGCCACCAATGGCCACAGGCACTTTGTTGGAATTCCGGACCTTGGGGTAGGGCGAAGAGCACTTCAGCTTTCCCATAAACAAATACTGTCTACAGACGTTTTTCTGCTGCAGGAATCCGTGGAAGAGGTGGAGAACCTGCTGAAGGGCTATGCGGACTTCAGCGCCAAGCTCGCTGCGCAGGATGAACGCCTTGGGGATTTCTCCAGAGCTGCAGACAAACTCATTGAACAGAGGTTTGTGGAGCTGATGGCTTCAGAGACACAGCCAGTCAACTGATATGTTTAGGCACCCTGAAAGCAATTCCATCAATACAAGGCGCAACTCGGTGATTGACGCACGTGAGACGGTCAAGGACCTGGCCAGAGACAGACAAGCGAAGCTGGGGGCCGCTTTTGAGTATCAGACTTTCAAGAGAGAAGCCGAAGAGGTCGAGCGTAGGCTAACGAATTGAGGAAAAGCAAAGCATCGTGTCTATTTGCAGCTGAACCACTGGATCGACGAGAAATGGAAGGTGGCAGCGGATCACTCTGTCCAGGACGAGGGCGGACCACTCTCTCTGGACCGAAAGCTGCAGAAGCACGAAGCGTTCGAGGCTGAGCTCAAGGCAAACACAGACAGAGTGGACTCGTTGAACCAGGTGCAGTCTCGGATGCTCGTTGAATATTTGCCCAACGAAACCACATCACATTCACAGGAGGGCGAGCGTCTCATCGCCCAACCCCACCACGAGTCAGACAACGTGCGCACCATCCTGGACGATCTGAACAGACGCTGGAGAGAACTGGCCAGGCTGGCCGCTGAGAGGTGTGCGCTGCACGCTGCAGCATCCGCTGCAGTCCCACAGTGACCTTCGCTTGCAGAGGCGACCTACTGAGACAGGCCACGGATGAAAAATCGCTGAACAGAACCCTGGAGGATGGCCACCGGAGACTGGACGAGATCGAACAAGCACTGAAGTCGACGGATCTTGGTATTTTGCTACACGTGTCATGTCAAGTACAGTGTTCAATGATTTCTAGTCCGAAGAAGCTGGAATGGAGTTTACAGCTACCCGTTCTGACAATACGCAATTCATAGGCCATTCATGGCTATCTTGCCTAGCCCAGTTGGTCGTAGTGCAATCTAGACTGAAACTGCAATTTTCCGGACTAGAGCCGTTAACACCAGTATAGTTTCAACCCCGCTATTTGTTGAGGTGGATTCTGTAAATGCATGGTGTTTATGATTTTTTTTTGTAGGAGGTACTAGCCCAATTCTCGTCCCGTTTGAGTGTGCTGTGTGAATACGGAGATATTTACTCACTCCAATCATTTTAGGCGATCTTTATTTCTGTCACAGTGTCAAACAGCCAATCTTCTCCTCTCGTCTAGGCCAAGACCTGCGGAGCGTCAACGACCTCCTGCAGGAGCACTGCGTGCTGGAGAAGGAGATGGACGTCTACGACGGTCGGATAAAGGCGGTGGTGGACGACGGCAACAAGATGGTCGACGAGGGCCACTTCGACGCCGACGAGATCGCCAAGCAAGTGGACGACTTCAAGACTCGGTGGGTGCTTCTTTCGAGCTACTTTCGATCAGCTCAGCCGCGACCAAACTGCGAGATCAACAGGATTAACCAAATGGTTTCACGTGGACAACCACTTTCAGGTTCGAGTCGCTGCGCGAGCCTGCGGCCAGGAGGCGTCGCCAGCTCGAGGACTCGAGGAGGATGCACAAGCTGCTGTTCGACATCGACTGCGAGCTGCAGTGGATCGACGAGAAGCGACCGCTGGCCCTGAATCGCGACCCGGCCACCTCGCTCACGCACGCGCTGCACCTCAACAAGAAACAGGCGGTGAGCGGTGGTCGCCTCTACAGCGAGCAGTGCGAGATCAAACCACTGAGCTTTTTGTCTCCAGCAACTCGAGGCGGAAGTCGCGACGCACCAGAATATCTACGACTCGGTGCAGGACGAGGCGAAGGAGCTCATAGCGCAGCCGCACTTCGCCGCCAAGACCATCCGCGACAAGGCGAGCAAGCTGAAGAAGGAGTGGGCCAAGCTACTGGAGCTCGTGACCGAAAGACGTCAACTGCTGGAGATCCAAATCAAGGGTTCGCTTTTGGACCTGAAATCCAAGGCGCTCACAGTTCGACAGAAAAACTGGAGGGCTTCAGGAGAGCAGTACTGGTTCGACGTTGGCGAGTTCGACAGCTGGATGACGGAGGTGAGAGCGCCAGTGGAGAGCGACGACTATGGACAGGACGAGACGACCGCCAACAAGCTGCTGACGAGGCACAAGGCGCTGCAGGCGCACATTGAGTCGAACCGGTCGGTTCCTGCGCGCGCCTGCGTGCCTTTGTGACTCACTTGTCTTGTCGCAATTCAGCAAAACGCTGGAGAAGCTCGCAAAGGACTGCGATTCTCTGAGCAAGGCCGGCCACGAGCAGGCCAACAAGATGACCCATCGCCAGATGGACGTCGAGATGGAGTACGAGCAGTTGCGCCAGCGCGCCGACAAGCGGCTGCAGCACCTAGAGGACGCCCTGTGTCTGTACCAGTACCTCAGAGAGAGCGCGGAGCTGGAGGAGTGGATCAACGAGCAGCTCCAGGTGGCCATGAGCAACGACTATGGCAGGGACCACGAGCACCTGCTGGTCAGTGATTACGATTGGCAAAGAAATACTGCAGGCCAACGTGTATGACCAACGCCGCTGCAGGACCTGACCAACAAATTCGAAGACTTCAAGCAGACCGTGGGCACCGCAGCCGACAGGTTCGTGTCGTGTCAGGAGGCGGCGAGGGAGCTACTGGATCGAGAGCCGCCTTTCGCCAGAGAGATCCTAGAACGACAGGAGCAAGTCAGGTACGATTGTCACAAATTTGAAACCAACTGAACAAAACAATTTCGAGACCTCAATAGTGTGTAAATAGTTTCTTTGCGCTCACAATACGGCGTAGTGTACCCTAGGCTCTCAATAGGGCTATTGACCGTCTTGTATACTCTCAGTGTCTGACATTGCGGATAAACCAATTGCATAGGTCGGCTTGGACTCTCCTCAACGAGTACATGGAGACCAGAACCGCAAAACTAGACGCTGCAGAGGAGATCCACCGCTTCAACAGAGACGCTGCGGACGCGTTGGCCAGAATTCAGGTGCTCCCCCACTCTCTCCCTCAAAGTTTCCACAGCAAAACGCTGCTTCGTTCGTCCAGGAGAAGCGAGCTGCCATCCCAGAAGACCTGGGCAAAGACGTCAACTCCACTCAGACCCTGCTCAAGAAGCATGAGGCGTTCGAGCACGAGCTCGCCGTACTGGAGCAGCAGCTCATGGTGCTGGAGGCCTTTTCAGTGCAAAAAAATGGAAAATGTGCAAGAAACTCGAGATTTCAGTCTCTGATCGACGAAGGCAACGTATTGAGACACACCTATCCCGGGGACACTGCAGAGAACATCGAGGAACAACAGGCTGCACTTTCTGAGGCGTGGAAGCAACTCCAGGAGGAGACCATGGCCAGAAGGGACCACTTGAACGCCGCCTATGACTTGCAGCGATTCCTAGCCAACGTGGGGCAACAGTGACAGTCACAGGATACAGACAGTATTACACGAACCCGTTTAGGCAAGAGATCTAGTCGCCTGGACTCAGGAGGCGGTCACGGAGATGAACAACTATCCCGAGGTGCACGATCTGCAGGTGCGTGTCTTGATCAGTGCTGATCATCAAATCGCTGATCAAATCAATATTGCACCTTTGCCAGGGTGCCGAGCTGCTGGACAAAGAGCGCGACAGACTCAGAGCGGAGATGGAAGCCAGAGACGGGGAGTTCGACTCTCTCGAGGAACTGGGCAAGCAGTTGCTGGAGGCCGATCACTATGCGTCCAAGGAAATAGAGTCCAGGATGAGACAGGTGGCCCAAGCGAAGGACAAGGCGGACAAGCTGCTCAAGGAGAAGGAGCAGTGGCTGGCCGAGCTCGTCCAGTGGCACGCCTTCCAGAGGGACGTGGCGCTGACCCTTGGTGCCATCGCAACTCATCAGGTATGGAGCTGTACAACTGTGTGTTGAATGTAACCAACTGGGCAGAATATTCTGTGTCTTCCAGGCCACTCTGGAGTCCTGGTCCTCTCCTGAGCACGCCAGTGGAAGCTGGGACCTACTAGACGTGGAGTCGCGCCACCAGCGACTCAACACGTTCTCCAGACTGCTGCAGAACACTCAAGAGAAAATAGACGGCCTGAAGTTCGGAGCTGCTGAGCTGGTCTCATCTGGACACACGCAGAAGAGAGCCATTGGTTGGTTTCGGCACAAATCCATGTCTTGAATGCCATGGCTGTCTTCATCTGAAAGCCGTTTCCAGAGCGCAGTGTTCAAGAAGTCCTGGAAGCCTGGAAACGTCTCTTGGACGCTTTTGAAGCTCAGAAAAAGGCCCTTGAAGATTCACTTCTGTATGCCAGATTTGAGAGCGATGTGTCAGAGGTCAGACATGGGACTTTCAGTACTTGAATCTGTCTCAACAGTGGCACCTGAAAGCAACGGTTGGGGAGATTCAGATGTCAAATATAACTAAACATCCGATTCAGATGTCCGGCTGGTTAGACGAGAAGAGCAGACGTCTCTCTACAGAGGTGGAGCAACGTGGCAATCTCAGGAACCTCGAGGACAAGCTCAAGAGCCTCAAGAAGCACCAGGCTTTCGAGGCAGAGTTGACTGCCAACTCTCCCAGGGTGGAGCACATTGAGAAACAAGTGAGTACCTACTATGCGCACAGCACTCACAGACACATCATTGATGGCTCTTGCAGTCCGCAGCACTGGAGTCCAAGATGCCTGCCAAGGCAGCTGGAATCAGTGACTGCTGGAGACCATTGCTCGAGAAGTGGCATAGGCTGGTCACCACCAGCAAAGAGCAGAGCAAGGCCTTGGACGAAGTCCGCGACTTGCTGGCCTTTAACCAGCTGGCCGACTCCGTTATGCAATGGATCCAGGAAAAGGTGAGGTTGTTATTTTGGTGCGCAATTCATACATTTACTATGTTCAATTCCAGGAGCTCATGATCAGTTCTGGAGATGTCGGCCGGGATTACGAGCACTGCCAGACGCTGATCAAGAAACTGGACGATGCTGAATCGGTACCAAGCTATTCGAATGTTATTTTGGTGGAACTGACCGGTGTGGTGCCTTCAGGAATCAACAGTTGACGGGGAAGCTCTCAAGAGGCTCAATTCCTTGGGAGCCAAACTGCAGGGCGAACAACTGAACGGAAAAGATGTCAATCGCCTGCTGGAGGAAGTCAATGAGCGGTTGGTCTATAACCTACCCTGCACTGACTTCACTTTTTTCGATATTGTTTGCGTCCACATTACACAACAGCTATAGCTGCACTACTCATTGTCGTTTTATTTTAGTGCATGACCTGTGGTCAGCGCACGTAGCACTTGACGGTGTATAGGCGGTATGCACAGCTGTCACTTGTTAGGGGAATCGTTGGCATGCAGTGGTGGAGGGAGGAGTCAGTTCCGTCATTATTACCGATCACTCTGAATTTTTGGCCATCACCTATTGTTGTGTTTAATTTAGCTGGCGCTTGATCCAGACCAGTTTGGCCGACTATCGGGACCAGCTCACAGCAGCGCTGGAGGTGCGTGTGCTTTTGTCGCTCACACGACACATTGTTGTTGTTGTTGGATTTGGGGGGCAGCGCTAGGAGGCCGTCAATGGCCCTTACAGCATTCTCATCTCCATGACGCCTTCCCGTCTAGAACCGCATAATTAGCCAAAGACATTTGGAAGAACGCCATCTGTAACCTAGGGTAGTGATGGCACCAGAAAATCCATCGAAAGGGAAGTCCTCGATCTAGTGGCTCCATCAAGAATCGAAGCCGCGAAATAGACCGATTCTCTGCCGCTAAACCATACGGTGCCCCATACGACCCATACACCAACGTTGTCCTTCAGGTGCACGCGTTCAATCGAGACGCGGACGACACGCTGGAGCGAGTCGAGCAGAAGAAGATGCTGCTCGCCGCCGATCCGTCGTCTCTGAAGGACCTCTCGACCGTCGAGTCGCTTCTGCGCAAGCAAGACGAGTTGGAGCGCGACATGAGTGCCGTTCACGACAAGCTGCAGGTTTGGTGATGCAGCTTCTGCACCACTGCAGCAACCACCAATGGTCCAAGCGTACAGGAACACGATGAGGCGGCCCAGAAGTTGCTGTCCACGGAGCCTCCACTCACGCAGACCATCTACGGCTCTCTGAAGAAGCTGGAGGACGGCTGGAACGAACTGAACGAGGCGGCCAGAGAGAGGAGGCGCCAACTGGAGGCGGCCAAGAAGCTGCAGCAGTTCTTCGACACGGTCAAGCGTCTCGAGGGCTGGGCAGCCAACGTCGTGGGCAAGATGACCTCCTACCCGGCGACCAACTCGGTCGACGAGGCCCAGGCGCTCTTGGATACGCACAACGAGCGCAGGGCGGAGATCACCGGTATGGTGCTAGTGCACGTGGTGAAATCATGTCCCCCACCTCCAGAAGGTTTTTTTGTGAAGCAATTTCAGCTTGTCAAAATGATAAAAGTGTGCGTTTTCGTACTTGTTTTTTGGTCCCTTTTTGTTTTGTGGTTGTGGTTTTTCTTTCCCCCCCTTGGGTGTGGCCGGTGCGGGGGGGGGGGGGGTTTTTTTTTGGGGTGGTTTGGGCGTTGTGTTGTGTGTGTTTTTGGTTGTGTGTGTTGTCGGGGGGGGGTGGTGTGGGGGGGGTCTGTGGCTTGGCGGGTGGGGTGCGGCGCGAGACTCTGTGTGTTTCGACTTTTTTTCAATGAGGCGCCGCGCATCCACACCACTGCCTTGAGCCACTTCTCGCCGCTGGGCCGCAGGCTCTTTGCCCAGACTTTCTCTCCGATCTTGTAGTCGTAATTGCTGGACGTCTTCGTCGCCTGCTCCTTCTTTGGAATCATGAGGTCCGCGTCGTTCGGATTCTGCGACCCATGAGCAACTCGCTCGGCGATTTGCCAGTATCCGCCAGAGGCGTGATGCGGTACTGGGCCAAGTAGTGTTTTGGTTTTGCTTTTTGTTTCTTGTTGTTGCTCGCTTTTTTTTTTCTTGTTTTTTTTTTTTTTTTTTTTTTTTTTTTTCGTTTTTTTTTTGGGTTTGTGTGTTGGGGGGGATTTTTCTCTTTTCCTCCCTCTTCGAGTAGTTTTTCTTTTTTTGTTGTGTTGTGCTTTGCGTGTGTTAGAGTTGGAGATCTGTTCTGGGGGGGGGCTTGTGGAGGAGCTCCTCTGCAGAAGCCGCGCTGTAGTCTGTGGTGGCTTGGTTTGTTTTGGGCGCTTTTGTTCCGGTCAAAAAGACGACTCCGCGACGACGACCAGCGTCGCGCTTCGGTGCGGGGGGTGGTGTTGGTGGTGGTTTCGCTGTCACGGTCGCCCGGCAGTTCCGGGGGACGGGGGACGCTTTTGGGGGTTTTTGGTTGCGGGGCGGCCGTTTTTCCACCGCTTTGGCGGTTTGTTAATTTTGGTTTTGGTTTTTTGGAGTTTGGGAGGAGAGGGGGCCCGCTCTTTTTTTTTGTTTCTTTCTTTGTTGGCTTTTGTAGCTCGCCCAACACTCGGGTTCTTAAAGGACTTGGGACTTACAAAACGTTTTCCCCGGGGGGGGCATCCATTGAGGAGGTTGGGTTCTTGCTTTTTCGGGGTTTTGGCTTAATTTGCGCTTTTTTTTTTTTCGTTGGCCTTCTTTGATTGGTTTTTTTAACCCCTTTTTGGGCGGTTGTTGGGACTTTTTCCCTTTTTTGTTTTCGTCCGCCAGGCCCGGAGCTTGCTTTTTTTTTTCTTTTCCACAGCGCGGAGGTTGTGTGGGGGGGTTTTGGGCTGTTAAAACTCCGGTTCGGACGCGAAAGGGAGTCGCAGAGGGCCTTCCGCGTCGCCTTGTTCTTGGTCTCTTGAGGTTGGGTTTTTGGTCGTACGCAGATAAGATGATCGCCCAGCGCTGGGGCCGACTTGCTGCCATTACTGGGATACCTTCTTGGGCCAAAAATGGCAAGCAGAGGCTTGTGGTAGTAGTAACTGGACTTTCGGCCATAGACGTAAAGTGGAACTTTTTGACACGTACACTATGCCAAGCCCTCCTTTTCGATCTGACTGTGTTTCGCTCAGCGCTCGTGAGCGTCTTGCTAGCAAACTGATTGGCCGCCTCGACCCGTCTGCGTACTGTGGTAAAGGACGGCGCCGACGCCGTAGGACTCGCGTGTTGCCGTATCAGAGGCAAGTTGCGTCGTAGTGCGCCAGCTTTCGGGGTCGGCCAGTCTTTCTTGACTTTCTGCACTGCTTGCTCTTCCCCTTTCGGTCCACCGCCAGTAGGTGTCTTGCTTGAGGAGCTCGTTAGCGGCTTCACCAAGCTAGAGAGCCCTGGCAGATACTGGTGTAGTACCTGACCATTCCCAGGAAGGAGCGCAGCTGGCTGACGTTGGTGGGACTCGGCATCTTGACAACCGCCGCTGTCTTGGCAGGATTAGGCCGTCTCCATAGCGTCCAGAATCTGACCCAAGTACTCGACGGACGGCTCCAGGAACTTGCATTTCGACTTCTTCAGCCGCAGCCCGAACTCGCTGAGGCGCTTCAGCAGCTCCTTGAGGTTGTCGAGGTGCTCCTCGTCCGTCTTGCCTGTGCGATGATGTCGTCGAGGTAGACACCGATGCCAGCGAGGCCGCTTGTAACTTGCTCCATCAGATTCTGGAAGATAGCAGGGGCTGACGCGACTCCAAACGGCAGACGATTGTAGCGGTACAGGCCCTGGTGCGTGTTGATGGTGAGCAGCTGTTTGGAGTCGTTCTCCAGCTCCACTTGCAGGTACGCATCCGAGAGATCGATTTTGGAGAATTTCTTCCCCCCTGCCAACCCAGCGAAGAGCTCCTCTGGCCTTGGAAGAGGGTGCTGGTTGACATTGATCTGCGGATTGACGGAAACCTTGTAGTCGCCGCAGATTCTGACCGATCCGTCCGGCTTGTTGACTGCAACGACTGGAGACGCCCACTTGCTCACTTTCACCTTTGTCAACACCCCTAATCTGACGAGTCGCTCCAAGTCTTCATCAACCTTCACCTTTTTGGCAAAGGGGACTGGCCGCGGCTTGTGAAACTTGGGTGTGGCGCCGTCCTTGAGCTCGATTCTGGCTTTGATACCCTTCAACTTTCCCAACTCTGGCTTGAAAATGTCGCCATACTTGGTCAGGACCTGTTCTAGTTTTCTCTGCTGCTTCGCAGGACAGGTCGTAGCTGCGACTAAGCAGGCGTCGAGCAGTTGGGGGTAGAAGACTCGCAGCCAGTCGCGGCCCATAACATTTTGATGTTTTCCGGCTGCCACAAACAGCGTTTGCTGCCCACTTTTCCCGCGGATTTTCACTTTTACAGTCGCCTTGCCCAGGAGCGGAATTCTCTCACCCAAGTAGGTGACGAGCTGCAGACCCGTCTTCTGCAGTTTCTTGCCGCCGAGCCGATTCCAGGTCGCTTCTGAGACGAGCGTCCGCATGGCACCCGTGTCCAACAGCATGCGGACCACATAGCCGTTGATCGACGCTGTGGCGTGCGGGGCTTCTTCGGCTTGTTCGTCGCTGCGTGGCAATCGTCACCACGTCCGCGCTTGAACTCTCCTCGCCGATGACGTTCATGCGCCCCTTGGCGCGGCAGACGGCTTGGACGTGCCCACCTTTCCGCAGACTCTGCAAGTGGCGTTCTTCAGGCGGCACCTCTCCTTCGTGTGGTTCGTCCTGCGCAGACGGTGCACTTCTGGGGCGGACCCGCAGGCTTGGACGGCTGGAACTGCGGTGAACGGCTTGAGGCGCTGACGCGCTCAGGACGGCGTCGCCGCGCGCCACCGGTTGCTTTGTCTCGGAGAGTGCCCTGCGGCAGGGCTTGTCGGGCCCTCGATTGAGCGCGGGCGGCGGGAGCGAGATCCGCGCCGCTCGAGAAACTCGCCAAAACTAGCGGTGGCCCACTCGATGTCAGCGACAGTTCACGCCGAGAACGCAGCGCGTCCTAGCGAGGCGCGGGGTGCGAGTCGCGACAAGCCGCGGAGCGGGCTGGCGCTGGGAGAGAGCGACTGCGGGGCGAAGGTGATAGAGGCGGCGCTGGCGTGCTCGCGGAGAGCGGAGCGCTGGCCGCATCGGTTGCGGGTGGGGCCCGCAGCGGACGTGAGGGGTCGTCGGCCTGGCCTGCTCTGCGTGTCTTATTTCAGGACGCCATTTCTGTGTGTCCTTTACAACAGTCTTTTAGCAGAACGAATCCTCTTTCCGTAACTGCGGTTTTCACAATACTGTCCGTTGCGCGTGTCATTTCCTGTCATTTTTTTTTTTTTTTGTTGTTTTTGTTTTTCTGTTATTTTTGCCCCACCCCCACCCCTCTCTCCCAACTCGCTCGGCCTGGCCGGTTACTCGTATCGTTACGGTGTGACGCTGCAGATCACAAGCTTTTTTATTTTAAAACTTTTATTTTGACGACAACCACCTACACAGCACAATGGCCGTAAACTGGATCACAAGATCACAGGGCGGCGCCGCATACATAACAGTGGGCGTTGTTCTGCCGTGAGGCAAGGCGGGCCCCCCACTTGGCACTGATTTTTGGCCGAAGCCACGGTACAGCCAGAAACCGGAGCTGTGGTTTAAACCCCTTGCCCAAGGGGGTAGCCGTGGCCTTGTCCAGCAAGGAATCGAACCCCCGACCTCGCGGTCAGGAATCCAACGCCTTACGGACTACTCCACAGCCCCACAAGTGTGATTTCGACTTCAGGTCGACGCGAGGAGCTGACCAAGGTGCGCGAATTCGGCCAGGAGCTGCTGGCCGACCAGCCCGAGCACAAGGGCGAGGTGGTGCGCGCCCACAAGCGACTGCTGGCCCTCGAGCACGAAGTCAGTCAGACGCTGGAGCACGAGCAGAACCGTCTCGTGCGCAACTACGACATGCACGTCTACAAGGACCAGGTGACACGTCACTGCTTCAGGCGTACCTGTAACTGAGAGGGGGGGCTGGGGTGGGCTATTTTCCACCCCACTCCCCCCCCCCCCCCTGAGCACGTCTCCAAGGACCAGGTGACACGTCACTGCTTCAGGCACATACCTGTAACTTAGGGGGGTGGGCTATTTTCCAACACTCCCAACCCCCCAAGAATTTCCCCTGAAGGAATTTTCGCCATGTCCAAAACGATAAAAGTGAGTAAATGTTGCTATATGGCAATAAAACAGCTAAATAACACAATTTATAGCCCAATTTGACCCACTTTTGACCCAAAATTTCTAGTAAAAGTCAAAAAGTGGTCGGCTACCCCCCAATTTTTGCTCCAGTCCGACCCTCCCACTCGCTCTGACCCGGTTTCAGGTATGGATTCAGGTGTCGTCTGCAGGTCTCCTAAGCATTTTAATTAACATTTCAGGTCGCCCTGGCCCTGCAATGGCTTGGGTCCAAAGAAGCGATTCTCAGAGGAGAGGACAGTCTGGGAGAATCGGTCGCGGATGTGGACGGACTGCTGAAGAAGCACAACGCCTTTGAGAAGACATTGACCGCTCAATCGGTGAGCTTAACTTGAATGCAATTACTGGGATTTTAAATGTTTTCTACGCAACCATCGTATAGGACAAGGTGGCACAGATCGCGGATGCGGCCAGTATTTTGGCGCACAAAGCCCCAGAGTGCAAGGAGGTTGGTCTCTCAGCGGTTCAGAAGAAGCTCACACATCTCCATCTCTGCGAGTTTTTAGGATGTGAACGAGGAAAGAGCGCAGGTTGAGAAGCGGCTCAGTCAGTTGTGGGAGGCCTGCAGCCAGCGGACGCACGCGCTGCACAAGGCGCGTCAGATGCACGCGTTCCTCGCCAACTGCAGGGAGCTCATGGCCTGGATCGACGCGAAGCTCCAGATCGCCTACGACAGTCAGCCCATGGACGCCAGCGACCACCTTAGGTTGGGTAATGCATACCTGTAACCTGGTCTGGAAGAGTGGGGGGGGGGGGTAGCTGGCCGATTGGCCGGGGGGGGGGGGGTCGGGGGAGTTGGGTGGGTGTTGGAAAACTAGTGGGGTGCCCCAAAGCCCCCCCCCAGTTACAGGTATGGGCTAATAGCTCCATTCCAATGCCGTTGCGCTCACAGATTTATTGATGTATTGGGATTCAACTTCAGAGCCAAGGTGCAGAAACAGCAGGCGTTCGAGGCGGAGCTGCTGGCCAACCAGCACCGCGTGGACGTTGCCAACGAGGACGGACGCCGCCTCAAGGTCGAGGCCGACTTCACGAGCAAGGAGGTGGAGCAGCAACTGCACGACTTGAACAGAGGTTGGCTGGAGCAAAACTTGCAAAACATGGATTCATCAGAGGAGCATGTGTCCCTTTGTTCAGGATGGAACGACCTCTTGGCCAAGTCCGCAGAGAAGCTCAAGGCACTCAAAGAGGCCCATGAGGCGTACCAGTTCAGTTCGTGTCTCGATGACGCCGACAAATGGTGCGCATGGTTAGAAGTTTCGGATCTCGAAAAACAAACCGCAGCAATTCCAGGCTGGACAAGGTAGAAAACCAGCTTGCCGAGGATGACCATGGCAAGGACCTGGAGTCCGTTGCAGCGCTGACCAAGAAGCACAACGGTCTCGGTGAGCATACTGTAGATATCCATTTATTTTTTTTTCTTTTGCCCACAATCAATCATGTACTGTATCTCATTCTCTAGAGCAAGAGATCGAGTCCTGGCGCCCGGAAATGAACGAATTGTCCAAGAGCGCAGACGAGTTTGTAACCAAGGAAAACGACGCTGGTCCCGCGTTGAAGCAGCGGGCCGCAGGACTGGTGGAGCGACACCAGGCACTCAAGGAGCCCTGCCAAATTAGGAGGGAGAATCTAAAGGACGCCCAATCGCTGTACGAATGGCAGGGAGAGGCCGAGGAGAACCAAATCTGGATCGAAGAGCGCGCCAGGCTGGCCGCTTCTGATGACTATGGGGACGACGTGCAGGTGAGCTGCAGTGAACGTCCACACATACATTATGTATATAACACAGTGTACGCAGAGCAAGCAACGTGCATGTTGTTGTTGGATTAGAGACAACGCTACAGGAGGCCGTCCATGGCCTATTAGTAGCATACTCTGCATGGCGGCTTCTTGTCTGACCACATATAATTAGCCAGAGACACTCGGAGAGAACGCCATCTGTAATCTAAGGCAAGCGACAGTACGAGAAGATCCATTGATAGGGAGATACTCGTTTTAGTGGATCCATCAAGAATCGAACCCAGAACCATGCGCCCATGAGGCCGATTCCCTGGCACTAGGCCATACGCTGCCCCATACGAGCATGAGTACTTCCACTCTTTCTTAGGCTGTGCAAAACCTCATCAAGCGACACCAGACGCTGAAGCAAGAGATCGCCGCGCATCAGGCCCAGCACGACCTGCTCCAGAAGCAGGCTGCGGACATGACCGATCGAGCCCATTTCGCCACTCCAGAGATCCAGCCCCGGATGGAGAACCTGGATCGGCAGCTGCAGCAGCTCAAGGACACGGTCGCCTCCAGGGAGGCGAGGCTCCAGGAGTCCATGGAGTGCCAGAAGTATCTGGCGGAGGTCAGGGAGGCCCACAAGTGGATCAAGGAGAAACTGCCGCTACTCGACATCCAAGACGTCAATCTGACCGACTCGAAGGCCACTGCGGCGCAGATCAGGCGGCTGGACGCCGTGGACAGAGACGTCGATCTCTATGGCGCAGAGATTGCAAAACTGGGTGAGTGACATACCTGTAACTGGGGGGATGCTTTGGTGCCCCCATTTTTTTCCAGACCCCCAGACCCCCCCCCCCCCCGACCCTGCCCCCCCCGCCCAGAATTTTACCAAGGGATAAATCTGTCTAAACGATAAAAGCAGTAAAATTTGGTGTTTTTCATTGGTTTTCAGTGTTATATGACCATAAAACAGCTAAATAACACTGTTAGTAGACTCATACCCATTTTTGACCTAAAAGTATAACTATGAGACAACAAAGCGCCAGCTACCCCCCTCACTTTTTGCTCCAGAGACCCACCCCCACCCAAAATCGGCGAGCTACCCCCCCCCCCCCCGTTGCCCGACCCGGTTACAGGTATGGTGAGTTCGCTGTAATTCCAGCTGCAATGGAATACAATTTTACAACAGTTTCCTTGGTTGCAGCTGAACTCTGCAAGTACATGGTGGAACGGGAGCACTTTGCCTCCCCCACGCTGACCAGTGAGCAGACGGCTCTTGAGAAGGAGTACGACGAGCTGACTGCAGCCTGTCTGAAGAAGCGCCAGCACTTGGATGACGTTCAACAGTGAGACAGTTATTGTAGTGTTGTGCCATTGGGATTTGACAAAGCCAAAGTTCCTTGCAGGTACCAGAACTTCATGAAGCAGGCCGACGACCTCTCCACGTGGCTCAAGGACAAGGAGACCGTGGCCAGTCAAGAGGACTACGGTAGCGCGAATATTTGAATTTTTGTGACGCATCTCAAACGCATCAAAATCGACATCGCGACAGGTCGAGATCTGGAAGAGTGCCAGAAGATCATCAACCAGTTTGAGCAAGTCGTCAGAGAGTTGGCCAGCGCTGGAGAACGAGTGGCTAACTTCAAGCGACAAGAGGTTTGATCATGTTGTACGTGTACATGTAGCCAGCGAATCAGATGTGATGACTGGAGGTGGAGTAGTCTTCTTAGCTCCAGAAAAAGCTGAAACTGTAGGGTGAGTGGGGGGGACTGACCCAGTACAGTGTCTGTCTTACTCTTTTGCTTGTAACATAGGTGGTACTCAGTTGCTCACCAGTGGTTACAAGACAAATGGCTTGCTTCCAGGAGGAACTGCAGCGCGCTGGTCATCCCAACTCCTCCACTCTGAAGGCCAAAGGCGTGGAGGTGCTGCAGCAGTGGGCTGACGTGAACGAAGCCGTTACCGAGCGCCAACTGGCGCTGCAAGGTGCGCAGTTGTTTGCGTTGTGAGGCAGAGTATTGTTGTTGTTGTTGTTGGATTAGGGGCAACGCTAGGAGGCCGTCAGTGGTCCATATAGCATACCCATCTCCATGACGCCTTCCCGTCTAGAGCCGCATTACTAGCCAAAGACCTTCGGAAGATCGCCATCTATAATCTAGGGCAGCGATGGCACGAGAAAGTCCATCGAAAGGGAAGTCCTCGGTCTAGTGGGGTGGGTCCATCAAGAATCGAACCCAGGACCTTGCGCGCAAGAGGCCGACTCTTTACCGCTTGCCCTTTGAAGCAGGGTCAATCGTTACATATTTGGATCAAAACAAGTTTTGTAGGGGCTCGCCAAGTGCATCAATTCGACGAGGAGACGGACGAGACGCTCGACTGGCTGCAGGAGAAAGAGGCCACTCTCATAGTCGCTGACCAACAGGACCTCACTCAGGCCAACCTGGACACCATCAAAGTGAGCTGCATATACACCTATTTGACTTGTCGAAACATAGCACACGTGTACACCTAGGTATTAACCTTGTCGAAACATTAGTGACGCCACTGGTTGGGTGGTTGGGTGATTTAGTCCTGGATCGACAAGCACGACGAGTTCAAGAGCAGTCTCAAGGCTGTGGAAAAGCAAGTGGGCCAACTCTGCAAGGAGGCCGCGAGACTCAAAGGGCAGTACCCTGACACGACGGTTGGTGCAGGCAAAATCCAAGCAGCACATAAGACCAACAGTGAACACGCAACACTTCAGGAGCATCTGGAGATGAGACGCATCGACATGGAAGAACAGCTGAAGGACGTCACGACGGCTTCGCAACAGCGGGAGGATAAATTGGTGGAAGCAAAGGAGCTGCAGGCGTACTTCCAGGTTTGCCGATTTGCGCTTGGTCACTCGTGGGGTTAAATCAAACCAATCCAGGAGCATCGCGACCTCATGAACTGGATCCAGTCCCTCCAGGCCAAGGTTACGTCAGAGACGCTGCCCAGAGACGTCTCGGCATGTGAGGCACTCATGCAGCGCCACCTGGAGTATGGAGCTGAAATCAGGTGAGAGAGAAGTGGCAACGCTTTTGCGTTACACAAAAATAAAACTAAGAAAGTCACAATTTCAGGGCCCAGTCGTCACAGATCGACGACTTTCTCAGACGCGGCGCCAGTATGGTGCAGCAGTCCAAGCTTTTGTCCTCTGAAATCCAGCAGAAGGTAAAAATTAATAACTGGCCAGTCGTATTAGCGACTCGAGTGCGCTGCGCAGGTGGACAGCCTCAAAGGGGCCGCCGACTTGCTGCGAGACATCTGGAAGGAGCGTGAAGACCTGTACAAGAGGAACCAGGACGCGCAGATGTGGAAGAGGGACGCCAGTGGACTGGAGAACTGGCTTGTGGAGCGAGAAAACATGCTGGGTTCGTAGGCAATGACAAGGCTTTGGTCTGACATTCTGATGCACTCTGATGCAAATTCAGGCACTGACTGGCGCCAGGCCAACTCTGTGGAGGCCGTGGAGGACCTGATTCTCCACTACAGCGACTTTCTGACCACGCTGCAGGCGCAGGACGACAAGTTCGAGGCGCTCAAGAAGCTGACGCTCATCGAACAGGTCAGAGGCCTGGCATAGGTCCATGGATGCCAGGTCCAACGCGACTGCATTTAGGCCTATGGCGACCAGAAGGCGTCAGAGGCCAACCGGATCGCCGAGAGGCAGCAGGTGGAGGTCGAGAGGCACGAGGAGAAGCAGCAGCGCGACCAGGCCGACAAGCACAAGATGCTCCAGGAGCGCAGGCAGCAGCGCGAGCGCCGCAAGACCCAGGAGATCAGTCTGCTCAGGTGCGGTGTGACGTCACGTCACGTGTGGTGACGTCATTCTCGTGACGTCACGGCATGTGTCGCGCAGGAACGTCAACGAGGACGGGGCGGCGACGCCCAAGTCGCACGCGATCCGCAGACAGGGCAGCGAGCCCAACTCGAACGTCTCGCCGAATAGTCTGCAAGTGGCCCCGGACCAGAAGAGTCCAAGCGGCCAGTCGTCGGCAGTCAGTCCCCAGTCGGACGCGCTCTCGACCCCCGCCAAAAAGGGTCGCACGCCCTTCACCACGAGGCGAACGCACAGCTTCAAAAAGGTGCCTCCTACAGCGCACCCAACAGTTGCGCAAAAAAACTGGACCAAATTGACTGGGAGCGGGTGACGCATGCAATAACTCTAGGGGAGGGGCAGAACTCCCCAGCATTTTTTCAGATGCATTCTAAACTCAACCTCTCCTGCAGCCGGATTTTTCAGTGCTTGTTTGTTCTTTCAAAACTACTCAGGCAGAATGTCTCTCACTATTATCATTAGCGATGCCTATGGATCATAAAACAGCGCACGTGGCCGCCAGGCCAAGGGTCACGCTTGTCAAAAAAAGCTGTTCAATTTCGGTGCTTCTTTTTGTTAAGCTAATAACTATAGCAAACTACTGCGAATAGGTGCGAAAGTTGGACGAGATGTCGCAAATCGAAGCCTATGGCATGCTGAGTCGCAAGGTCGAGCAGCAGAGTGGAGGCAGGAAGCCAGCATTCCGCCAATGGAAGGATTACTTCACGGTGCTCTGCGGGCAACTGCTCTGCTTCTTCAAGGTTTGGCAGAATTTGGTTAAATCATAATAAAATAATAATACTGAAATCTCTCTCCACACGTACAGGACGAAGACGCATTTATGGAGAATATGGCCAGTACGTCGCCAGTGTACATTCTCAATGCGCGCTGCGCAGTAAGCACCGACACTCACAGAAGAAGACACGTCTTCAGACTTACTACTCAGGTTGCGCACATTTTGAATTTATATTCACGTTCGACAAAAATTCGAACAAAAATAAAAAGTTTAGGATGGTGCTGAGTACCTGTTCGGTGCCGAGTCAGAGCAAACGATGACGGATTGGGCGAAAAAGATAGCCTTCCACGCCGGACTGTCACCAGCTCAGCAACTCCAAAGCTATTCGGAGGCCAACGTATGACTTGGAATAATAACACTTACATTTTCACAAAATTGTGGAATTTAGCAACAGGCTCAGGCGCCTGAAACCCCCAAGAATGCGCCCCCGTCCATACCCCATCGGCCGGAGACCGCCCCACCAAGGCAAAGACCGATTTCGGGGCACCCCAAGCATGACGACACACCTACAGCGTCAACCGGTGATTTCTCTTCCTTTTTTTTTGTCTGACCTGCTGCTTGCCAAAAATAGACCACTTCACTTCTTTTTCTGTCTTTCCTTTTCGCACTATCCCTTTCGCCTTTTCCTTTTGGCATAGACGCATAGTGGTAGTAGACGACGCTGCCCCTCTGTCGCTTAAAATCGTTTTGGCGCCATGGGCGGCAAATTCAAAATGAACCAATCAGCAGAGGAAGCGCCGGCGGCGGAGGACAACGATGCGCCACCAGCGCACGCGCCTCCACCACCTCCGTTGGTAGTGGCGCAACGGCGTCACGAGGAGCACACCGAAATAATTCGGCTGAAAAACGGCGACGCCGACCCGATCACGACGCGAGCGACGGCGTCTTACTACTTTGCGCGATACACGGCCGCAATTAGAGGGGGTAAGAGGAGTCGATGAAAGGGAAAAGACCAGCACTGTTTCGTCGTCGGCACCACTGCATGACGAAGCCGCTGCAGCACTCTCGCTTTCGCGTTGCTTTTCCATTGCTTGAACTCACGTTGATTGACTCTTCCAGTTTCCAGGGTCGCTCCCTGTCGCCCTAACATTCTAAACAACAGGTGGAGGCGCGCGCGTGTCCATATGCCCTCACCGCAACACCACGTATGCAACCTCGTGCACATTTCAGCTGGTCTGCCACTCGACGACGCGCAGGATGGAACGCCCAATTTGGTGAGAACTTTTGTGGTCATTTCGCTGTTGACCTCCAACAATGAAAAAAATTTACACATCTCACAACAGTTGCTTCTCTGCAAAATGGTTTTCTAGAATGGAAAAACGATTGACCGTTCCGCGACGCTGCCTCCCCAACCGCCGCCCCGCCACTCGGCCACCGACAAACTCAGGCCCTCTTCCAGCATTCGGGATGGAGCTGGTAGATGATTTTATTGGGATTTTTTTTATTAAATTGCTAGAAACCTTTAACTCGTCAACAGGTGGCAAAATGCGGAAGAGCCCTTCTCCAAGTGGCTCTTCAGAAGAAACACCAAAAGGTACGGTGACTTCCAGTGGTATACATGTACTGTACAGTACAAACATAATAAGATAATGTACCCTAGATAAATGCTTCTATTTACATGTACGGTACCTAATTGCGTCTTGGTACGGGAAGCTAACATGTTCTAAAGGTTCTGGTAAACGTTATGCATTCTCGATAAAATTGCAGGTCGAAAGCTGACGTTTGGCAGCTTTTTCAAGTCCAAAAAGGACAAGAGCTCTTCAAAAGAAGCAGTTAACAACAAAAGATAGTACGCGTAGTTTCGTCTGTGTCTTTTTTTCTATTTGCTCGTCTGATTTTTTGATAACCCATGTTGACCGTTCGGCAAAGTGGAATTCGCGTGTGGGTGTCTTCAATAAGGGTAAGAAATTACTGACTGGCTGCAGTATATTGATTGGAAAAACTTGCAGCCGCTCCCACTATGCAGTTCGTTGATTCTCTAATACAGACCGTACGACTCTCATTCATTACAACACTTTGCAAGACTCCATTGCAACATCATCATTGCTCCAGTAAAATTGCTCTGCTCTGACATTCGTGAACGTTTTGTGTGCTGCTGCGGTGCACTGAATGTAGGCGTATCTTTAATCGAGCCTCAGAGCTGAAAGAGTTGCAGTTTCACAATTTACCCCTGATGGCTCCTATTAAAGATTGCACCGTTTTGTTGCGTGGCATTGTGATTACTACGCGTTCGCTGCTTTTGCACCCATTGCCGTTGCTATTCAAAGTTTCCGTTTGCGCGGTTACTCTTTTGAAGACTTGCATGCACTTGCTGATTTTCGCAGGGTATCGAAACTACGACAGAAACTGCGTTCAAGCGGCTCATGGACACAGCAATGCATTCGGAAAGCACTGCAAACGGCTGAGTTTGCTGAGATTGCGCTATGCAACCCACTCGGGCGTATGTATCGGCTGCTCTCGCGATTGGACTGAACTCGCATTGTCAGGTCAATTTTAGACTTTGTCACGCGCAGTCGACGCGCGCGCCTTCTCCTCCTGCTGCTGTGTCTGTGTCTGGCCGCTCT
Source organism: Paralinhomoeus sp. GSCO2_6 (assembly GCA_030248085.1). Taxonomy (NCBI): domain Eukaryota; kingdom Metazoa; phylum Nematoda; class Chromadorea; order Monhysterida; family Linhomoeidae; genus Paralinhomoeus; species Paralinhomoeus sp. GSCO2_6. The sequence continues at coordinate 69,794 of JASAMY010001769.1, read as the reverse complement.
CGCAGGGTCGGGCCACCGTTTGGGGCGACCGCTGCTTCGCCCGTCCGCCGACCGACACGGCATCGAAGTTGACCGTAGCCGAGTTGGCTATGGGGCGGGCGGCCTCGCTCGCTGCGAGCGCGACGCACTTCGTCTATACATAGGTCGGTCGGCGATGCACTCAACGACGTTCCCCACAGACGCTGCTGCGCGCATTTGGCCCCAGGCGGCCAGGCGCGCCCTGCTCACCTCGATTGATTAGGAGAAAAACACGTGCAAAGAAAAAAAAAATTCCCGATCGAATACAGTGCCGGGCCCAAATAAGTACGACGATTCGAATGCAAATCGGCGGTGTTGTTTTCGCTTACTATTCCAAGCGGGACTGTACCTGCGCCGCCTCAGACGACAGCGCGAGGGTTGTTGTGACGCCGCCTTTTTAAGCGCAACGCCGCCACACTGCCATCACTCTTCTCTATCTCTTCGTCAACCAATCTCTCTCTCTCCTTGTGGACCCCTCTTTCATTACTGGCAAGGATCGTCGAAGGCAGGGTGAGGGCAAACAGACATGAGCGGCGGTTTACGGTACTTGGTGTACGGTAGTTTGCTTGCTTCGAGAGACGCGACTGACACTGTAAGCCTTGCCATAGCAACTTGCGGGTGACGATGCACGTCAAGAGTACAGAGTGGCCCATTTATCTATCCGGAGTTTCGACCGCCTATAACTTTGCGTAGACAGAAAATCCGAACGAAACGGAATGTGTACACGATATGTGTGCAGTAAGTATATGTACATATGTAGAGCCTGCAGAGTGAAGGGGAGCAAGTGTCCAACAACTATACATACAAAGTTGTTGATATCAGCCGAGCATTGAAGAGTTATGGAAAAAAGTCGATTGTAGTGCTGGGATTCGAACCCACCCAGGTCTCAGGGATTCCGGTCCTGGATGCTAACAACCACTACTGTGACTGACTACATGACTGCATGACTGCGAGTCAACGTCACGGTTCTGTTGTGTTTAGAAACAATGCAGGGAGCTATCAAGAAGGTGGCGGCCTTGGTGGCTGGTGGAGATTGCATCCCTTTTAGCACGATGTGAAGTGTTGGCCGCGAGCGCAAAAGAGACCAGAGGCAAGATTCAAGTTAGACATCTGAACCAATCAATAAGCCAATCAATCAATCAATCGTTTTATTGGACGTGATCACTAAAGATCCATACACACACACACACACACCGATGTAGTCCAGCGTTTGACCATCTGTCCGACGTTCGTTCGTTCGTTCGGCGGGACTTGATAAACTGCTAAAAGTAACAGTCATTGGTGTACTGTAGAGACAATGCAGCACTAGACAAAGCGCTGGGCTGGAGACAGTGCTGTTTTGAGGCGAATGACTGCCTCTCGTTGCGCGTTCGCCGCCGCCGCATCGCAACGCCGTTGACGGCCGCTTCCGTTGTAAAGCCCCGATTTAAAGCCGCCGGACTCGGACCCGGTCTTTCGATTTACAGCCGTCAGATTGTCCGCTGGACTTCAGTCCGGCGGACTCCGGGTCCGAGTCCGGGGCCGGGTCGGAGTCCGGCGGCTGTAAATCGGGCTTCCAAGGATTCTGGCAGTTGGTTCGCGCTCTTCGTATCGTGGAGCTGGCGGGCGGCGGCGGCGCTTGCCTCGCTCGCAGGCGCGCCACCACCAAACGTCACACCGCCGACGCCGTCTGCGACGCGCGACCTCCTTGACAGCCGCTGGCGCGCCCCGAGGAGAGTAATGTCGTCCGACAGGACGTCCACCGGCCGACCTACTCGAACATAGTGTACCCTGCACTCCGACAATCCTCCTCTCCAACTCCGGACAACTTTCCCAAGGACGCCAGCCACCGGCCGCCAAGCCGCGTCGCGCGCTCGCAGCGAGCGAGGCGGCCCGCCCAGAGCGGCCAGACGCAGCAGCCAGCAGGAGGAGAAGGCGCGCGCGTCGACAGGCTCGGTCTGCCGCGCCGGCGTGCGAACGTCATTTTCGAAAAGTCGCTCAAGAGAGAGCCATCGGTGTCGTCGTCTTCATCGTCGTCCCAATCGTAGTCGTCATTTCATAGGGCATTTTATTTCACACGCATACGGCAAAATGTATGTAGACTAGACACACTGTCTCAACGAACCTGGCAGTTGCAACGCAGCCAAGTACATACGGTACAACAGTGACAACAAGGCGCTTGGCGACGAATACGGCACAAAGCAGCGTCTATACGACAGAATTGTCAGCACTCAGCGGTTATAGCAGTTGGTCGCTTGCTTGGGGCGACCGCTCTTACGCTTCGGCTGCAAAGGGGTCCGTACCACCGGCCACACTGTCTTTGAAACGGCTCGAACGCTGAAGCAGCGAAAGCAGCAGTTGTATTGGAGTTGAGCGCAGGCTTGTTGCGCACTGCGCAATGGGTGGAGATGAGCATGGGCCGAGCCCGGGCCTGATTTTCCAGGGGCAGGACGGGCCTGCCTCGTTTTTGGGCGAAAATGCAATAGAAATTTGCGGGCCTGGGCCGGATTTTTGCCGATTTGGCCGGGCCGGGCCGGGATTTCCAGGCCCATGCTCATCTCCAATGCGCAGGCAGCCCATGCTCATCTCCAATGCGCAGGCAGCTTGTCCATCGTCAGCTCAGGACGGAGACGGAGGTTCAGGACGGAGAGGGTGGCCTCTCGGCGCGGAGGCAGGCGGCCTCGTGGCCTCGCGGAGGCAGGCAGGCAGGTGACATCGTCCAAAAGTGAAGACGGCCCGTTGAGGTTTTCAAGCGGCAACCGTATGGGTAGCAGAGATTAGAGATCAGCATGGGCCTGGAAATCCCGGCTCGGCCCGGCCAAATCGTCAAAAATCCGGCCCAGGCCCGCAAATTTCTATTGAATTTTCGCCCAAAAACGAGGCAGGTCCGGCCCGCCCCTGGAAAATCAGGCCCAGGCCCGGCCCATGCTCGTCTCTAATCAGGGTGTACGCGGCAGCGTACAACCCTAATATGTGACAACTTCTGCGGTTCTTTGAATTTTCAGTCGCTTATAACTCTTGATTGCCTGAACCGATTGTGACGAATGATAGCTCAAAAGAACCGCCTTCTAGACCGGAATCGAATAAGCCATCCCGCGTTTCGGTACTCGAGCGCATTAAGACGAAATGTCCGAAAATGTTCCGAAAAAGTGGTGTTTTTTTTTTCCTGTTCTGCACACACTTTTTGGGTCGCCGCTCTGGAACACTGCTGTCGATGTTGACGAAACTTGGCGTGAACACGTGGTATATGATCGCAATTTTGTGCCCCTAGGTAAAATTTATCTAGGTGCTTCGGATCTATAGTTATGGCCGATTTGGTCATTTTTCGAAACATAGTCGTTTTATTTTGGCCAAAACCCGACAAGAGTAAAAGTCGAAAAAAAGCCGAGTAAACCCCCAAATGTTTTTTGATTTTCGTGAACAGCTTTACAAAGAATGTCTGGGGCGCTTGCATGACATTTGAAATTCTCACCAAATAATGAGATATTGGTAACCAAAATTTCGGCAAATCCGACCAAAAAAAGTTTGTGACCTATAGGCGCTTCAACCGTTCGTGATACCGCTGTGCTGTAATGACAAAAGTTAATCGTCCGGACTTGGAATAGGTTACTTTCGACAAATGGGAGCGCTCCGATGCCCGTGTCGCTGTCAGCCCTCTTCGAAAGGCCATTTTTTAGGTGTTTTGTTCCAAAAGTTTGTTAGCTATAGACGCTTCAACCGTTCGTCGCAGAGCTGTGCTGTAATGATGAAAGTTACTCGTCTGGACCTGGAATAGGCCACTTTCGAGAATGGGAGCGCTCCGATTTCCATGTTTGGCAGCTCGACCCTCTTGGCGCACCCCCATTTTGGGCAAAATTTGGAACTATGATCGTGCATTATTTTTCATTTCCTGAACGAATTCTGGTGCGTGATAGCTCAAAAGAAGCGCATTCAAAGGGGGAATCGATTAAGTCATAACACGCTTCCATACGCTTGTGCATTACCGAGAAGTTTTTGGAGATTGCAGGAACCCACTTTACATAACAAGCTTCTTGGTTCGTCGCTCACTCGCGCCTGCATCAATTGGACGGAAACCTCGCAGGCATCTATGCTCCACATCAAAAAATGAAATCGCCGGAGGGACTCTTGCTACATGTCAGCTTTGGTTTACTGGGCACATTCTTCTTTTTACCATGTTCCCTAAATCAAGAGGTCGCTGGTTCGAATCCCAGTAACGCCTGCCTGTGCCTTTGCACGTGTCCCCTTGGAAAACCCATCAGCGTTGCTTTACTGCAGTGTCTCCAGTCCATTCCACATTTTTTGTCTCATTTCTAGGTTCTTTTACCAGAATTTTGGTAATTTTTTGAGCTAGGAAAAATATTTATGGACGAATGCTCGCTACAGCCCCTGATACATGAAAATGACACATCTGCACACCCGCACGCACGCACGCGCGCACGCACGCACGCACGTACGCACGCACGCACGCACGCACGCACGCACGCACGCACGCACGCACGCACACACGCACGCACGCACAATATGTACAGTGATACACGCTTTTCATAAGCTTTATGGTGCAACACTGAGCATGCGTCCGTTCTGGTCTGCTGCTGTGGGTTTATATGTGTGTGCGTGTGTATGTGTGTATCTGTGAGTTTTTGATTAATCTTTCTTTTACGAAAAAACACTGTATTAAGGAAAATTTTGCAGGTGGCTGCAAAAAAAGGAGAATATGTGACGCTCCTTTAGGCCCAGTTTGAAAAAACGCGGTATTAAAATTAGCCACTTCATCAGATGATCAACTTCAGTTTGGACAAACCGTGTATAATCGAACCAAGCGCAGCAACACGTCACATATTCGGCGTTTGTTGTGCGAGCCATCGCACACAGCCACAACACTACCACTATCAATCCACCCTCACAAACTCTTTCATCTCTCTGACGATGCGCATCATTCATTAGGCATCGTTTGGATGGACAGGGCACACAGCCAAAGATTCTGCATAAATAATTTCGCTACCCTGCCCATCTTAAATTTTTAATATGTGGCTTGCCCTTACAGTAAGTGATATGCACCATCAATTCACGATCTTGAGTACCAAGTACATTGTATACCCTACATTCAATCGTCGATTCTCGTTCATTTTTGTTCCGCTTCTGTTAGCCTGTGCGTATGGACTGACGGAACTGCCATCTGTAGACGTCCAGTCAAGGACAAGGCCCGCTCTCGTCTCTGAGTCCAAGGAATGAAAGGCCTCGGTCCTCATGCAGCCTGGACTGCCTTTCCAGTGATCCAAGCGAGCACAACAAACGCCGAATATGTGACGTGTTGCTGCGCTTGGTTCGATTATACACGGTTTGTCCAAACTGAAGTTGATCATCTGATGAAGTGGCTACTTTTAATACCGCGTTTTTTCAAACTGGGCCTAAAGGAGCGTCACATATTCTCCTTTTTTTGCAGCCACCTGCAAAATTTTCCTTAATAGGTAGCTCTTTCTACAATAAGCGGCAACCCTGCATGTGCATGCACGGTCGACTGTTACGCAGTCTGCGAGCTTGCGTGCGTGCGCGTTTTGGCAGCTTTCTGAATTACCGAATCTCTCTGAGTCGACCGCAGAACGTCCTCGTGTGTCGACGAAAGTGGAAAGCGGATTATTACTCACTCGCCCCCCCCCCCCTCCCCACAGACACGAACTGATACGGTCCGCATTGTAATCATACCGTAAATGATCGAATAGCTTTAATGTTGTCCACTAGGTGACTAACTGTACCACACCACGCGCAAAACGCAGATGTGAAGTGAACCTCTGGCTTGCATGTACCAATACTCGATTCCACTTTCCACAATAGTCGATTCCACTTTGGGCAGAGCTGCTGTAAAGTGTTGAAGAATTTGAATATGCACCACAACCGCACTACACCTCTCTGCACCGTCGCCTTCTTGGTTTGGTGTACTCAACTCAACTGACAGCAGCAATACCTGTGCAAGCCGATCAGTGGCGTAGCCAGGGGTGGGGGCAGGGGGCGCTTGCCGCTCCCAAAATTGTTCAGAGACCCGATTTTATCCAAAGGGTACCCTTACAAAAATTCCCGGTTAGACACAAACAGCAGTCTTGCCCCTCCCAAATCCAAATCCTGGCTACGCCACTGAAACCGATTGCTCAAAGGTACATAACCGGCCAGCTCAACAAGAGGTTTTCATTGCAATGCTCTTAGTAATCTCTCGCTAATCAGTCGAATACTGTAGCAGAGCTCTATTGCGCAAACTCGTTAGGTCATGTGCGCGACTGCATTGTCAGCAGCTGCGCGAACTGCGTATCGTACCGTACCGAACCAGTACCGTTCTGGAAGTTGCGATACCTCGCGTCAACCAATCAACGTGCGCGTGATGTCAACACGGACCAATCACCGTTCGTTTCATTGACGTCAACCAATCATCACCGGTGTTGATAATGAAAAAAGAGGGCGTTGTCTGCCTTTATAACGCACCGCTTTTCGGTGCTCCACCACAGTGCTTGCGAAGCTTGCGAAGCTAAAGAAGAACCCTTCGAGAAGAAGAACGAAGTATGCAGATCTTTGTCAAAACTCTGGTGGGCAAGACCCTCACCTTGGAGGTGGAGACTTCTGACACAATTGAGAACGTCAAGGCCAAGATCCAGGACAAGGAGGGCATCCCGCCGGATCAGCAGAGACTCATCTATGCCGGTTTGTGAATTAATTTTCCCCATTTTTGAATAGCTCATTTGAAATGTCGAACTCGAATTCAGGCAAACAACTGGAGGACGGCCGGACGCTCGGCGACTACAACATCCAAAAGGAGTCCACGCTTCATCTGGTGCTGCGCTTGCGCGGAGGAATGCAGATTTTCGTCAAGGTATAATGGCTTCCTGCCGCCTCAGCAATTATTGGTCTCAGCATCGTGATCGTTATAATTCCAATTTTTAGACGCTAGCTGGCAAGACAATTACGTTGGAAGTTGAGGCGTCGGACACGATTGAGAACGTCAAGGCCAAGATCCAGGACAAGGAGGGCATTCCACCGGACCAGCAGCGACTCATCCATGCCGGTTAGTATAATTTGTATTTGTTTAATTTAATTAAAACGCACAATTTTCGAAAAATAGCCGTCACCGTTGCCACAAACAAAAACTGTATAGGCAAGCAACTGGAAGACGGCCGCACGATCAGCGACTACAACATTCAAAAAGAGTCGACCCTGCATCTGGTGCTGCGACTGCGCGGAGGAATGCAGATCTTTGTCAAGGTGGCGTAATTGCTCGCTTCTTTAGCCCATTTTCGTGTGCACTTGACTATGAGTTGGCGTGTACAAATACACATGAATTACTTAGAGCGTGTGTGTAATCCTATGCTTATGATCAGGCTTGGCCAAATAAGAAAAAAACTTAAAAGAACTTAAAAAGGAAACTGGAAATCTTTTTTAATTAAAAAAAAGCTTTGTCAAAATTGTCCAAAAAGTGCTAAAAACGAGGCAAAAACGTTAGTTTTCGTGCGTTTAAGCCCTATATACCTACTTAGTAGCAGCCTGGATGAGCTAAATAACCATAATTAGCACTATTGAAGGTGTTCTGGAGGCTGTCAAACCAAGTCTCCACAGTCATAGTCATGGTCCGACTCAGGAAGAACAACTATCAGTAGCAAAAAGTTGACTAAAGTGCACTTCTTACCGCTTTTAATGCCTTAGTTTGCTGTTATTGACACTCTACTAGGCTTAAAACACCTTCTGCAACCTTGATTTAACCTCCAAAATGGTTTCTGAGACCATTTTGATAAAAAAGTTTAAAAAAGTTTTTTTTTAATAAAAAAAATGAAATTTGTTTTACCAAAGCCTGCTCATGATGCCCATCAATACTTCGTTTTATTGTGAATTGTGAATATTGTACTTTTATAGATGCTGACTGGGAAAACGGTTACCCTGGAAGTGGAGGCTTCGGACACCATTGAGAGCATCAAGGCCAAGATCCAGGACAAGGAGGGCATTCCACCAGACCAGCAGAGACTCATCTATGCTGGTTGGTAGAATATTTACTTGTTAGTTGTTTAATAACGTACAATTTTATTTAATTTAATTTAGCGTGCAACTTAATGTATGTTTAATAACGTGCACTGTTATGTACATACAGGGTGGGCCACCGATCTCTATCCAACTTTGCCTGCTTGTCATTCTTCCGTTCGTTCTCAAATTTTGCGACAATCCTGGTTAGAGCAGCGCTGCGAGTAAACAATGTCTTTGACGATCCCCCATACCGAAAAATCGATTGGAGTCAGGTCGGGCGACCTCGGCGGCCAGCCGAACGTGCCGCCCCGGCCAAGCAGACGGCCAGGAAAAGTCTCCATCAGCCAGCTCTTCACTTCGCGAGCATAATGGGAAGGGGCGCCGTCGTGCTGAAACACAATGGCGTCCAGGTCAGGCCAGTCGGCCAGTCGCCCAGACGATTTGCAGCACCGAACTGTGGGTGCAAGTTTTCCAGTCCGGAAAGCGATTCTTCAGGCGTCGGACTGTTTCCCTCGCATTTTGCGTCTCGTAACAAACTTTTACGGCATTAACTCGATGCTCGAGATCCATATCTTCACAAACGGTGCACCACAAAAACAAATAGTTTCGCGCGCCACAGTACAAAAACGGCATGGGTTACGGTAATTGCGCATAATTTCTTTATTTTATTTTGAAGGCGGCTGAAACTTTGCAAGTATCTAAGCAAACGATTGTCGCATAACATATTAAAATTTGAGAACGATCGGCCAACGGACGGAAAAAATGGCAAGCGGGCAAAGTTGGACAGAGATCGGCGGCCCACCCTGTATACGGCGCCGCCCTGTGATCCAGTGATCCAGTTTACGGCCATTGTGCTGTGTCGGTGGTTGTCGTCAAAAATAAATAGAAAACAATTCCCGAAAAATTGTAGCTAACCGTTGCCACAAACTAAAATTGTACAGGCAAGCAGCTGGAAGACGGCCGCACGATCAGCGACTACAACATTCAAAAGGAGTCGACCCTGCATCTGGTGCTGCGACTGCGCGGAGGAATGCAGATCTTTGTCAAGGTGGCTTAATTGCTCGCTTCAGCCCGTTTGCGTGTACATTCCAATATGCGTCAACCTCTACAAACCCACATGAAGAATTGATGTACTTAAAACGTGTGATCCTATGCCCATGAATGCTTCATCATTTCTTCTTTTGCTTCATTCATTCATTCATTTATTGTGAATTGTGAGTACTGTATGTTTACAGACGCTGACGGGCAGTACGATTACCCCGGAGGCCTCCGACACGATTGAGAACGCCAAAGCCAAGATCCAGGACAAGGAGGGCATCCCACCGGACCAGCAGAGAAAACTCATCTTTTCCGGTTTGTGTATTTTATTTTCCCATTTTTGAATAGCTCTTTGAAATGTCGAATTCAAATTCAGGCAAACAGCTGGAGGACGGCCGCACGTTCAGCGACTAGGTGTACAACATTCAAAAGGAGTGCGCGCTCCATCTGTTGCGGCGGCTCAGAGGATGAGAGACGCAATGATTTTGTCCTTCGATCTTTTTTTCTTCTGACTGGCAAGGCAAGCCGTGTAACGATGAGTGTGCATCGAAGAAAAAACAAACAAGTGACTTTGCAGGTGTCGTCATCGACAGACGGACATGCACGCACGCACGCACACCATCGAGCCTTGCAAATGCACGAGTACCCGTGGCGTCAGTTAAAAAAGACGCAAGTTAAAAAAGACGCAAGTTAAAAAAAGACGCATGTTACAAAAGACGCGCGTTAAAAAAGACGCGCGTTGAAAAAGACGCAAGCCAAAAAACAACGGAGGTTGAAAAAGACGCAGCAATTCTCCAGCCGGCCGCTAAGTGGAATAGGAAGTGGAACGGGAATGGAGCGTGAGGCAGGTGTTTGTCGCTCTACCCTTTGAGAGTCGAGCTGTGTGTGTGTAGGTATCTGCTGGACCAAGCGGCGGTCAATTTCTCAGCCGATTGTAAACAACACACTGCTTGGCAATCGGATAACATGGAAATCATCGTAAACCTATTGCACAGTCGGAGGCCCACCTTTCCTGCCCTCCAGCAATTCCTCCCTGTCAGGCCAATTTTCTCCCGCAATGAGTGTGCGGCAAAACTGGTAAACTAACTGTGGTAGACATTATTGAATTTTATTGGCGCGTACAGCGAGCAAGCGTACAGCCAGGACGCTTCGTCGACTGTGAGGGCGCGGCAAATGTACAGGTACACACACAGTGACGGCTCCAGATGCTGCCAATTGAACGTCGTCTATGCGAAAGGAACCACAATGTCCATAGGTAAGTGACGTGGAGTCTGCAGTGGAGCAGAGCGTGGCTCTCGCCCGAAGCGAGCTGACGAGCAGGCGCTGACGCTCGTGAACGCGCCAGCGTGCATGACCATGACGGGCTACGGCTACCACGTACCGGCAAGAACCAACCGACCGTCAAAGATGCGTTCCAGTTAGCTGACCAGTTTCAGGCGGAGCGTCAACGGCGGCGAGCGCTTCCCTCCCAACGCCTTCTGCTGCAGCATCACGGAGTACTGGAGTATTGTCGTCACTGGGTCAGCAACGTGGCACACAACATTGCTGAACATAGAACATTGCTGTGCCGCCGCCGCCGTCTGCGTCTTTCTTAACACGCGTCTTTTTTCACGCGATAATATCAGGCTGCGTCTTTTTTTAACGCGTCTTTTTTAGAAACATGCGTCTTTTTTAACATGTTTTTCCGCGTCTTTTTTAACGCGCGTCTTTTTTAAGCGTAACCGTACCCGTAACTGAGTGGAGGGGGGGGGGGTAGGTAAGGTACTCGAAATCGAACCCCAATCGCAGTAGCTAGTAGGGATGAGCACGGGCCTGCACATCTCGGCCCGGCCCGGCCCGCCAGATAGTCCGGCCCGTCCCGGCCCGGCCCGGCCCGTCCAACTGCTCAATATCGCAGGCCCGGCCCGGCCCGGCCCGCAACATGAAATAAGTACAGTCACTACAGTGTACAATTTACTGAAATACCGTATGCCAATTTGCGTGATTTACTTAACGGAATGGCGCATCCACCTCTCAGAATCGCAGTTCACAACCATTTTACGGCCTTTGCACCATTTGAGCGAGAAAGACGCGCGTCATAGAATACAAAGTTGCTAATACGGTGCAGAATAGTCGCCGATACTTACAATGCATTACATAGGTAGCTATCTACGTTGGCCAGCCAAGAACGTCCGGCCCGGCCCGGCCCGGCCCGCACCCTCAAAACGCAGGCCCGGCCCGGCCCGCAAAACGGGCCTGGAATTCCGGCCCGGCCTGGCCCATGCTCATCCCTAGTAGCTAGTGTTCAGGTTGGAACCCACCCCCGCTCAGTCATACCGTTACTGCGGGGGGGGGGGGGAGGTACCCTCTTCCCTATTTTGCCACCACGCACGCACACCACCATTGCCACCCCACCTCTCTCTCGGAAGATCACGAATTCACAAATGCCGCGCTCTGTAGTACAGGATAAAGTGCTTTTTTCAAAACTTTATTTTGACGACAACCACCGCACCGACACAGCACAATGGCCGTAAACTGGATCACAAGATCACAGGGCGGCGTCGTATAAATAACGGTGGGCGTTGTTCTGCCGCGAGGCAAGGTGGCCCCCCACCTGGCACTGATTTTTTGCCGAAGCCACGGTACAGCTAGAAACCGGAGCTGTGGTTTAAAGTCCATGCCCAAGGGGGTTGCTGTGGTTTTGCCAAGCAAGGAATCAAACCACCAACCTCGCGGTCAGGAATCCAACGCCTTGCGGACTACGCCACAGCCCTGGCGCACGTGCCTGAGCTCGAGCAGGGATAATGCCCCCACGCAGTCGGTGTCAAGGACGACGAACGGACGACGAAGACGGCATTATCGACAAACTTGGCCGCGTCTCGGTGACCGCTCTCTGAAGCTGTCCAAGCACTTCCGGGGGTCACAGCTCCAGGGGCTGAACGGCGCTTGGTGGGAGTACGCAGGCAGCAGCCTACTAGGTATCCAGCTTCACTGCTTCGTCACGTATATAAATTTTAAATCGAGACGAAAAACGTGGCGCGCTCAGCGCTTTGACAGAAACTGCGTTCAAGCTGCTTGTGGACACAACACAGCAATGCACTTGGAAAGCAATGGAAACGGTTTTCTAAGAGTGCGCACTCAGACATATCGAGTACGTTCTCTGGTCTGTTCAATTTTAGACTTTCAACTCTCACCGTTTGCCTTTTTGACAAAGCTGTGGGGAAAACGTTGTGCAATTCAAAAGCAAATTCGATTAACTCAGCACTGCCAAAACCAGTCGCATTGGAACGACGGGAGGCTCAGACGTAAACACAGCTGCACACAGGACGCTGCCCAATATCCTGTTGCGACGCAGATAAGCTCTCGCTCGCTCGTCTGTGGGTCTCTGTTCTTGTCTTGTGTTCTGCTCTGCACGTGCTTTTATACATAGCTTTGTCGCTTTGTTGACAGCCCGGGGTTCGAGCAAACAATTCGAAGAGCAATTGCGCTTTTACAGGCACGCTGAAAATGTTCCGCAAGTGGCATCACGTCTTAAGGTGGGCTAGAGTAACGTTTTTGGCAAACTTTGGCGGCCGAACGATTTTACTAGGGGCGCGCCCGCCACGAGCCTCTAAAGGTGCGTAGCCATAAACCTATTGTACACGTTGGGCAAGCCAAGGAGACAAGAGGACTGTAAAACGGCCCAAATCTAGGACCGGTCTTCACCCCCCCCCCTTCCTTTCCCCCCCAGCGACCCCCGAAAGCGGCGCCCTTGATTGGCTCCATTAAGCCCATTCCTTTGGTTCGTTGGCCCGTTTAAAGCTCCAGCGTTGGTGCGTGCGTTCGTCTGTCCGTGCGTGCGTGCGTAGGTGTGCGGCGTGCCCGCTTGCTTACGCTTGCACACTTGGCTTGTTGGGGCTATCTGAGCTGAGCGCGCAGTCGTGAAGCTTAGCGCGCTGTAAAACTGCAAGGAGTTGGCGTTCTCTTTTTTTGACAGAAAGATGGCCAAAGACAGCTTCGACGTCATCGACTTCTGCCTGCTGGGCCTCTTCCTGTCGATGTCGCTCGCCATCGGCGGCTTCCACGCGTGGAAGTCGAGGTTTTCACTTTTTTGCTGTGTTCTAACACAACGCTGACGCACGCAGGTCAAAGAATGTGAGCGTGCACGTAATGCACATATCTGCACGTGCATGTATCTCGCTCCGTTAACTCTTTGCTGTTGCCGTATTGGTTTCGGCCATTTTGGTGACCGACCGACAAATCATCACCGCAACGACCCTATCCCTATCAGCTAACGATCAATCCCTATCAGCCTTCCTCGTCTGGAAAATAAATGCTCGACATGTGCACTGGAAGTGTATACATCATTCTTCAGTAAATGACGGTATTCAATTCGAGTTAGGGAATTGAAACTTTGACAATTTCTAGACGATCGCGACTGCGGGCGACAACGGAGACGGCCGCTACGGACGAGTTTCTCATGGGAGGGAGGAACATGCCCATTCTGCCAGTCGCTCTGTCGCTACTGACGACCTTCCTATCAGGAATCGTCCTCCTGGGAACGCCCGCAGAAATCTATCAAAAAGGTATCATCTATCAAAAGGCGGCAAAAATTGTATTAGAGGGTAGCGGATGACCTAGTGGTACATGAGAATGTGCCTCTTGCGAGCACGGCTCTTGAATCTTGATGGATCCAGTAGCGAAAGATTTTTCGCTCAATCGATCTTCTCGTGCTGTCAGCTCCTGCCATAGAATGCAGGTGGCGTTCATTTGTCAACCTTCTCTCTACCCCTGGGCGTTGATTCTAGGGTGTGGGCCGGTCATTGGAGGGGTTCGTCCTTTGGAGCACCTTACGCCATTTGGATGGGGAAGAAACCCGCCACAATGCTTGCAGCACTTCTTTTTCCACAGAGTTTTCTAGTCGGCCTGTCTTCCTCATTCCAGGCTTTGTCTGGTACTTCTACTACTTGACTGCCACGCTGGCGTTCATCACCTCCTTCTTCATCTTCGTGCCCGTCTTCTACAAGCTGCGCTCCACCAGCATCTACGAGTACTTTGAGTACCGCTTCGGCAGTCGCATGCTGCGACAGCTCTGCGCCACCCTCTTCCTCTTCAACACCGTCTTCTACATGTCCATTGTCCTCTACGCCCCCTCCATTGCGCTGAGCGGCGTCACCGACCTGCCAGAATGGCCCTTTATTTTGGTGCGCTTTTTGCATGTGTCGGTGTTATTATGGTGCGTTTTTTCTCGTTAAGATTGTTGGCATGACCTGCACGATATACACGTCGATTGGAGGCTTGAAGGCGGTGGTGTGGACTGACACGATGCAGGCGGTGTTCATGTATGGTGGTCTGTTTGCCATGCTCTTCAAAGGCATCTCAGACTCAGGTACTGATTCGAGTGACTTTTGCGACTTTGATCGCACTCACTGCGCAAAGTGCGATACTCGTTAGTTGTGGGAAAGACCCTTTAGGAGAGATATAGAAAAGTAGCACAGACAGAGGACCCAAAAAAATCTTCAGCAAATGCGAAGTTGATTTCCAGAAATTTGACATAGAAACTACCTACATACACGTAGACATCCTAGGTATCCTACTGGTAATTATCTAATGCACTGTCAATGCTTTCGTTTAGGTGGCCCACAAGCTGTCTATGACAAAATCTTGGCATCGAAGCGGCTTGACTCCTGGGGGCGATTTGATCCGAACCCTGCACAGGTAGCGTATAGGTACCTCATACATCAATGCCCCCTCCCCCTCCAACATTGCCCCTGGCACCGAGAGGCAAAAGCGTAGTGTTCATTGGGGCACTATTAGAGTGTTGCACCGTGTGTGCGAATGACACACTAGTAGTCAGTGACATTAATTCTGTTTTTAAATTTTCTTATTTTTTTATTAATTCCGTTCTAGCACAACTCAATGTGGATTTCTCTATTCGGCGGCTACGCTTTCTGGATGTCTCTCTATGGGCTCAATCAGATGGCTGTGCAGCGGTACAGTAGTCTCCCATCGATGCGACACGTCAGGGCCGTGTTTGCTATTACGGTATGCAAATTAGTGTATTGTCGAGCGATACACTGGCTGGACAGCGTACCATGTACAGTACGTACTGTGCCAAACAATGAAAGCGCATGGATTCCAGATCCCAGCTTACGTGGTTCTCTCTGGATTGGCCTGCTTCATCGGCCTGCTGATGTTGGCCTACTTCAGCGACTGCGACCCTCTGGAGAGCGGGGAATTCGGGAACCGCGATCAGCTCGTCATTCGCTTCGCCACCAGAGTGCTCGGTAAGCGTGGCCGTTTATTCAAAACTGTTTTGAATCTTTAAACCCTTAAATGTGTAAACCTCCAGCACAACGCGGGGTCGTAGACCAGAATCTCCTTGTCATTCCTTTTACTCTTACACACAAGGAGCCACCGTACATCCAATTCACCCGACTAGCAGAAACGTGCGATTCAAATGTATTTTTATTGGATTGGTACAGCTGTGTTTATGGGTACGGTGGTTGGAATTGAACTCCCGGTCCCGAATACGAGAGCGCGCACTGAGCTGTAGTACACTCGCTGCTCGCTAATTTAAGCTTGGTAATTAATTAATTGAGACATTTAGGTGCTGTTCCCGGACTGCCCGGCTTGTTCCTGGCGACCCTAATGAGCGGCACGTTGAGCACCATCTCGAGCGGCATGAACTCAATGGCGGCGGTCACGTGGGAAGACTTCCTCAAGCGGCGGCTGCACTCCAGGTTTTTCTTTGCGATACCGTAACTTCTCGAATAACATCATGTCTTACTGTAGGCCGCAATTTTGATTGCGTGTCTGTTCCAACTAAACCATTTTTTTTTTACGACAACCACCTGACACAGCACAATGGCCGTTAACTAGATCACAGGATCACAGGGAGGCGCCGCATACATAACAGTGAGCGTTGTTCTGCCGCGAGGCAAGGTGGGCCCCCACCTGGCACTGATTTTTCGGCTGAAGCCACGGTACAACCAGAAACCGGAGCAATTGTGGTTTAAACCCCTTGCCCAAGGGGGTAGCCGTGGTTTTCGCCCAGCAAGGAATCGAACCCCCGACCTCGCGGTCAGGAGTCCAACGCCTTATGGACTACGCCATTTCAGAGTGTCAGACGACATGGCAGCCGGCATCAACAAGGTGCTGGTGGTGTGCTTTGGCATCACCGCCACTGCAATGGCGTTCGCCGCCAAGCCGCTAGGGGGCATTATTAAGTTGAGTACGGTAACACCTTTTTTATTTGGTAGCCCTATCACAGCAAGGTAGAAACTTTATTCTGTATGTACAGGTGTGTGCTCTGCAATTACAACGTCCTCACGTGACGTTACGCCTTTTACAGTTCTTGCGCAACAGTTTTGAAATACTGCACCACCACAGGGTCTTTTTTTTTCTATCCGAAAGTCAACACTTTGTTGCAGGCTTCGATTAGCGTCATGGGTGCCATGGGTGGTCCCCTGGTCGGCTTGTTCGCTCTGGGAGTACTCGTGCCCTCAAGTGAGTGATTTTAGATTAAATTATTTTTGAACGTATACCAGTAAAGTATACGTGAATAATGCCGTGTGGAACTGCTTCATCTTTCGCAACAAACCAATTTAAAAAAATAAACACTACTGACCCCGCTTCAGGCAACCGAGTGTCGGCATTCGCCAGCTTGTTCGTGTCCACCGTCGTCACGATCTGGATTTGCATCGGCGGATTCGTCTACAATCCCTATCGCGACTATCGTTATCCTTCGAGCGTCGAAGGCTGCGTCGACTTAAACCTTAGCACGTTCGAAAGGGCGAATATCACTGATTACTATGGCGACCTCAAGGTCAGCGCGCGTTTCTTTTTTTTAACACGCACGCACGCACGTACGTACGCACGCACGCACGCACGCAGGCACGCACGCACGCACGCACACACGCACACCCGCACGCACACACGCACGCACGCATGCACGCACGCACGCACGCACGCAGCAGCACGCAGCAGCAGCACGCACGCACCAGCAACAAGCGCGCACAGCACGCGCGCCAGAAACGCAATGGTACGCAAACGACACGCACGCACCCATGCACACATTCCGCCGTTCAATGAAAGAGTGTACGTCGATATTCAGGTGCCCTTTGTCTACCGGACGTCCAGCTACCTCTACCCCTTCATCGGGGTCGCTCTCACCATGCTAGTGGGCTTTGTGACTTCGGTGGGCCTGTCTTTGCTGGCGCCCTGGCTGCCAGAAGACTGGACGCAGCAGGAGCCCTGCGCCAAGGCGCTGACCTTCGCGGGGAGGCACTTGGAGTTCCACAGAACGCACCCGGATGCCTACGACAGCAGGGAGGACGCGCTCAAGGACCACAATATCAAAGAGGGCAATGGTAAGGGCAGGAGTGAGTTGGAAAGATTCTGTGGTGCAGTTATTTATCGTTAATTTTGATTGCAAAGTGCGAAGCCTTTGAGCGGGACTGTGAATTATTGGTCTTTACCCCACTGTTGCTCTACTGCCCCGCCCATTTCCTCCAATTCCCCCCGGTTCAAGGAGTTGTAATTCCGGCTTTGCATTTACGGAGTACTACTTTCTGCAGTCAGTAATCCGTATTTTCTCTAATAGACCAATTGAAAATAGGCTGACGGCCAGTCTATTAGAGACAATACGGTACTGCCAATCGTTTCCGGCACACAGTACCTCAATTTGCAGACTGCGCACTCAAGCACAGCGCCAGCATGCCGACGACGAACCTACACGAAATCCACCCGGGAGAGGAGAAGCGCTTGTGACAGCTGATTTACAATGCAAGTACCGCCTATCATCGTACCTGTAACTGGGGGTTACCCCCTTAGTATTTGACCACCACCCCTAAGAAGCCCCAAGAATTTTTTCGAACCATTTGCTCGCTTCCAGATGCGAAAACAGTTGCGTTTTGTAGAGTGGTGTTTTCTTTTAGCAAAAATGTACCAAAGACAGTAGGACACACCTCTTGTTTGATTTACAAACTATTTTGACCGAAAACTTTATACCGGTATATTTGTGGCTTTTAAACGAATTGCGTAATTGCGTATTTTTGCCAAAAAGTGCCGATTTTTCCCTCTCTGGACCACACTCCTCTCGAAATGTTAACTTTACCACCCCCCTCCCCCAATGCTGCCTGCCTTGATCCCACCCCCGCTGAATACAAAAAAAAATATGGATACACGTACGACAACGATAATGATGACGGGGTGACACCGACTGCGCCACCCCCCCCCCGCGTCAGTAGTAATTCACATACCGCCTGCGTTTCTGTAAAATTGTGAGACTGAGTTTTTTCAGCGCGGACGTCACGTACGTAAGGTAATAAACAAGTTCCAACCGTCACAACATCATATTCATGACATGGACTACGTGACCACTGTCATGCACATGCGAAGACTAAGATTAGGATGCCATTTACGAGGGATATACATATTTCGGACGGCATTTCGCACAGAGAGCAACTACTAATCGCCAAGGATTTTGCTGCTGTCCGCTCTTTGCCTACGCTGACACTGAATTCTCATTTCCAAATTGCCGTTTTCTCATCTTTGCAAATTTTGGGAAATCGCCTAAGATCATTTCTAGACCAGCTGCCGTGGATTCCTTTGGATTCCGGCGTCGCTCGGACGCGGCTGACTGAGTCTCGCTATCGGCGGTAGTGTGACCTTATAACCGGTTCTGGCCGAGTGGGGAGGGGGGGGGGGTCTCCTGCCTGGCCATTCTATCGCACGTTCAGCACACAGCGTCAGCTGCGAAACTGCATAAAATCCAGTGTCTGCCCTAACTCGAACAGTGCACCACGGCCACCCAAGGCGCTCATTAGACATCCGGTCGACGCGGCGAGCCGAGGTCGGACCGCGGTTGGTCAAGGCAAGCTGGTGCAGAGTCGGTCGCCGCTGTCGAGTGGCCACCCCGACACACCGGGGTGCCGGGACCTGGACGGCTGGCCATTGCGTCACCCTTGGTGAGGGCGCTGCGGGCCTCCGTTGCCAGCCTGGCACCACAAATGTTACAGGGATGGGCGGGCCTGACCCCACCTCCAGCCCTCCCCCTTTCTCATCCCGGGCCTGGGACCGGGCAACGGCGGGCAGCCCGCACTTGCCCAGCGTTGCACTCAGGTCTGCTGGACGACTTCCGCGCTGCCGAGTGGGACGCGTACACGTTCCTGTCGACCCTGGCCGCCGACGTCGGCGCCGCGTACCCGCTCGGCTGCGCCCCCGCCGACTCGGCGAAGGTCTTCGATCGCTGGCACAACTGGCGCGTCGAGGAGTGCAGTGCAGTCGAGGCTCGCAGTACGCAGTACTCGCCAGACACCGCAAAACAGACAGATCGCTACACGTACTGTGCAAGAGACAGCGAAAAGGATCGGCCAGCCTTGGTCTTCATCGGCTGCGCCGACTTGGGGAAAGGCTCGATGCGGCTAGCCACAAAGCAGTCCGTCAGGTGCTTGCGCATGGCGGCCTGCACGAACGAGACGTCGCCGATGGTGCGGCCCCTACCGTCAGCCATCTCGAGCGCGTTGACGATCGCGAACAAGCCTCGACTGCGACTACTGTAGGATGCTAACCTCCCATTCGTTTGAGGGTGATAGGCTGACGAAATGCGCCACTCGATCTCGAAGTGCGTGCAGAGGCGCCCATTCAGGTCGTTTACAAACTCTCGGCCTATTAACGGATAAGCTGTATATTAATGCCTACAAAATGTATAAATGAGTCACTGTGCATGCAAACCTTGATCACTCAGAATCGTGCGAGGCGCTCCATAGCGTCCGATCAAAGATTTGAGCGCCTCAAAGACTTCTACCGCCTCTTTGCGGCGCAGCGGGTACACCTCCGCCCAGTTGGTGCTGTACTCGGTGCACACCTACATGCTTACACTTTTTACTATTGTAAGTTGACGCGCAGCACACACACTAGTGTATATTGTATACCATCAGGTACTGAGCTCCACTGGCCGTCTTGGGCAGCTTGCCAATGAGGTCCACACCCCACATGTCAAGAGGTGTTGACGGAATTGCGACCGGATGCAATTCTGCACTTTTTCTTGGGCATGTTGCGTCGCTCATTGCAGACGGCGCACGCATTGCAGTAGTTGATCACGTCCTTGACGTAGTTGGCCCAGTGATACCGGACGCCAACTTTCTCCGTCCTGCAGCGGACATCACATCACTATGGCATTGCACCATGCGAGCGCGCGGCCGCTCGCTCGCATTCGCACAAGCGTGCAGGAATGCACGCACTCACAATACTATGTACATATGTAAGCGATACTTTCATGTACGTGCGTTCGAGTGAGTGTAAAACATACGTTTTCTCAATGCCCAGATGTCCTCCAATGTCGTCAGTGTGCATCTTCTGGAGGACCGACTCAACTTCTTTGCGTTGCAAGACGCGCCGCAGCGTCCTCTCTTTCTTGTCGCCTCCCTTGGGCGCGCGACGCTCAGTCTTGTACAAGTGGCCCTTTTTCGCGACGTAGGCGACCCACTTGTCGCGATACGTCTTTTTGGCGTCCGGATTGCTGCTGTCGACGATGTGAGCGGGCCACGCCCGCTTCTTCTGCCCCACGGAAAGTAAAAACTCGACGGCCTCACGATACTCCTGCGACTCCATTCTGACACACGCACTACCTCACTGACACGAAACGCAGATGATCTTGCTGGGCGATGGACGTCTGGAAGGGGTGAGCCCGCTCCTGCAGTCATGTTTGGCGCGTCGATTAGATTGTAAGTACAGATTTGGCCTGCTTCCAGGACAGCAGGACACTGCCAGCGCCGCGGTTTCACCCCTTCTATGACAGCAGGACACATCCGGTGCTCCACTTCTTGTTCCGCCTTTTGGCACACGCGCACTGTGCGTGTGTCTGTAGATATAACTAGCTCCCGCCTAGTGATTTGGTACTGGGACAAGGGGCCCTAGTTCCCCCCATTCTAGTAGGCAAGGGGCCCTAGTAGATGGGAAACGACGTGCGACAAGGGGCCCTAGTGGGCAAGGGGCCCTATGGGCAAGGGGCCCTATGAGCAAGGGGCCCTATCCTATACCGACATGGGCAAATTTGGCACAGCAGCGGGCGTGCGACTGCGCTTTAAAAATGTATTCGCTTTACGTTGTGTGCGTTTGTATTGCTGATTGGATCAGAGGGCCGCAGATTGTAGTCTGGGCAGAGAAGTGTAGCAACGTTGAACAGAAGCAATGACGTCGACGTCGTCGTCGAAATGGGTCGACAGTGATGGTTAGCTTTTCAAAAATTGAAGCGTTTTCACGGTTACAGTTGATTGAAACGATCCAGCTGAAAATGTGCACACTTCTAAGCTATAGGCCGCGAACAATTCAGGCACAAACCATTGAGGAACAGGTTGAATGGAGGAACAGGGTGCTGGATGAAATCAAATGTAAAGTGTAAATGTAACAACCGAGAAATCTAACGTTGGAAATAAGCGGTGGCCCACCCTGTACATGTAAGCGGGTTGCGCTTACCGTCAGCTACAATATGTTTTTACGACTCTCTCTCTGCCCCACATCTTGATTGGAAGTGAAGAACTCGTCTGTTCTCCCACCAATGGTTTTTAACTGGATATTGTTATGCACATGCACAGCAACCGCACACATGTATGCAGTGCAGATGAAGAAAGTTGCGCGGGCAGTCTAGAAGTTGTGAGAGGCAGTCCGCCCCTCCCTGCCCCTCCTAGCGCCGCCACTGAACTAGGGCCCCTTGTCGCATAGGGCCCCTTGCCCCTAGGGCCCCTTGCCCATCATAACTGATTACAATCTACTGGCTAGTAGGGCCCCTTGTCTCCTAGGGCCCCTTGTCACACATTCGGTGATTTGCCTAGTGATTTGATCGCATTATTGTTGCCCCCTGGGGGCATCTAAAATGCCCTTGGCTGCCATAATTGTTGCCCCCATGGGGGCAACTATTAGGTGGGGGCATCTATTATGTGACACCGGCGCAGCCGACGCGAGCTCGGCATCGCCGACGACGCCGAGGCGGAGACCGCCCTGCCCGCCAACACCCTACGGTGCAGAGGACGGCGTGCGGGTGAGGAGTGGGTCTGGAGGAAGAAACGTTGTTGGTGGACCCGTCGCACTGGGCGCGCGTGCGCGCGCGCACGAGAAAATCCGTTGAGAGGGAAGTCCTCGATCCAGTGGCTCCATCAAGAATCGCACCCAGAACCTAACTGAACAGCAACAAGATTGTGGTGGACCAAGGAGACGCAGTCTTCTTGAATTCCCTTCCATGTGCGTCGCAGATCGGTGGCTTACTTGATTTGTCCACTGCATCAAGTGACGTCTGCTTTGCGTCACGGGTGCACGTGTGTAACCAAAACTTCCAAACTGGACACGTGTTGGTGCTGGACGTGGACGAAGAGACTGCTGACTCGATGCTCTTTGGCCATCTTCAGGGCACGGTCGTGACGTTGGACGCAAAGAAGGCCGTCTTCTTGGTCAAACTCTCAGCGTCGGCCACATTTGAAAAGCATTTCCATGCGTACAACGTCAAATGGTCGGATGACTTTGCCGTTGTTGTTCCAGACAATCTAGTTGATTTTCATCCATTGGAGATGTACTCGACGCCTTTCTCTGATAATTCCTATTATGTTTCTCCACGATATTTGATTGTTCAAAACTAGGCACACTATTTAATTTGTCATGCGCTTGCTTCTATCCCTCTGTGTTCTGCTTGCCAGCTTGCGTTAGTTGTACAAACGCGAACTCTTGGCTTGTTGCTCGTTTCTGAGCAAATTAAAATAACGTTTTGTCTGGGACACATGTTTCTGTCAATGACAATGCCATTCCTGGTGGTCAATGGGGATTTATCTCCTTGGACGCACACCGTCTCGCACGCACGGACACCGTCGCATGTATCGATCCACATTCAAAGAATAATTATTGTTATAATCAGAAACACGCATTGCGCCACAGATACCACGAATATGTATTGCCACAACCAAGCATTTTCTTTGTTTTGCCCAGAACAAAGAATTAATCATTGTTTGAAACAAAGAATGGGGTAAGAGAGTAGCAGGGGGGAGGCGTCTCAGATTTCCTTGTTGAATGCAACTGAGTTTAGACATGGTGAGGCCGGGGGGCCTAAAGAAAAAGCTGTGGAATCTGGTGGACCTGTTAAGGCGCATCGCAGCCGACTACAAGAGTCTGACCAACTGCGACTTCGGGGATTGGTTCGAAGAAATGCTCGCGGCACGTGTCCAACCCCATAGTACCGTAAATCCTTCAATTGAGCCCTTTGGCAAGGGCTCCTTATCATCGGTGGGGGGAGAGATTTCAGTTTCGTATTTTACTAAGCACACACAACTGATTTTGTATGAAACGCAACCGCGGACACACGCACACACACACACACACCAGGGAGGGACCGAGGGGTTTGCGAGCTGTCTGCGATAGTTACAGGTAGGAAAACAATTGTGCATTGGTAGCATATTTTTCTTTGGAACCCATACCGTAGAATGCACAGGGCGAATATTCAGTGAATCTCGCGTGTCGCGTGTTCAGTTGCGGTCGACCGATCGCCCATACGAAGATGCGGCCAATATGGTTCACGCGCTGTCGGTACAGACACTCTGCCTGTATCCCCAGGAATCGTAGAAGCACCCTTTCAAAGATATACAGTCAGAGATTTCCAATCTCGCAGTAGCTATAATCCGTAGACTCTATAATTGGCCCCTCATATTTAGCCCCCAATTATGTATTCAGCCATCCTAAACGGACCTTTGTCTAAGTGTATGACTGAGAGGAAAATCCAACAGTGCTTTCATGGCTCCAGCGGTGCGGCCGCCAGTTTGGTTGTTCGCTCGATCAGACGGGTGCCAATGGAAAATACTGGCCATTCCCTACCTTTTTCCATGATAAAGGACGCAACGGGGGCGCACATACGGATTTATTGCATAAATTAAGGATGTTGGGGAGGGAGGGAGTGGGGGGTCGGTCGTACCACAAGCACGCACGCACGCACGCACCGGCACCCACGCACGCACTGGCACGCACGCACGCACCGGCACGCACGCACGCACCGGCACGCACGCACGCACGCACCGGCACGCACGCACCGGCACGCACGCACGCACGCACGCACGCACGCACGCACGCACGCACGCACGCACGCACGCACGCACGCACGCACGCACTCACGCACTCACGCACGCCCGCACGAACCCACGCACTCACGCACGCACGCACGCACGCACGCACGCACGCACGCACGCACGCACGCACGCACGCACGCACGCGCGCGCGCGGCCACGCACGCACGCACGCCCGCACCCCCGCACGCCCGCACCCACGCACGCACGCACCGCACCTCACCGGCTCGCTCGCTCCGGCACGCACGCTCGCACGGTCTCGCTCGCTCTCTGTCTCCGGCACGCACGCTCGCTCGCACGCACCAGCACGCACGCACGCACGCACGCACGCACGCACCAGCACGCACCAGCACGCACGCACCGGCAAGCACGCACGCACGCACGCACGCACCGGCACGCACGCACGCACGCACGCACGCACGCACTCACGCACGCACGCACGCACGCACCGGCACGCACGCACCGGCACACACGCACCGGCACGCACGCACCGGCACGCACGCACGCACCGGCACGCACGCACGCGCGCACGCACGCACGCACGCAAGCACGCACGCACGCACGCACGCACGCCACGCACGCACCCACGCACGCACGCACGCACGCACGCACCCGCACGCACGCACGCACGCACGCACGCACGCACGCACGCACGCAGGCACTCACGCACGCACGCACCCTCGCACGCACGCCCGCACGCACGCACGCACCGCATGCACGCACCAGCACGCCCGCATCGGCACGCACGCACGCACCGGCACGCACGCACGCACCGGCACGCAGGCACGCACGCAGGCACGCACGCAGGCACGCACGCACGCACGCACGCACGCACGCACGCACGCACGCACGCACGCACGAACGCACACACCGGCACGCACGCACGCACGCTCGCACGCACGCACGCACGCACGCACGCACGCACGATGTTGAGTTGAGAGCGTTTGCAAAAGGGGCTGGTGCGCGTGTGTCACGCCTCCTGCAGCACGTACTGCAGCTGCACGGCGAGTGGCGCTGAGGCTCCCCGACACCCTCCCGCGTTGTCCTTCCTCAGGAGCATCAACGTACTTGTCGAGGGTTATTTCGCTGCGAAAACTGTGCCGGAAATCTTGGATTTTATAAAACCCGAAAGTGTTGGATCAGCAGAAAGGACGGAAGGCAGCGGACAGACGCCCGAGTGATCTGCCGCCATAGGTAGAGCTCCAATCTCGGCATTGCTGCCCTATTACGCGATAGTGAACACTGCTCTATACACCTTTGCATAAGTAGAATATGGCCCACTGAAAGCGGTGCTGTACGCCTCATTCCCCAAGAACCCTCGCGATTGACCATGCCGACGTGCCCGTACCGACAGGATGTAGTTGGTGGGTGCATGCAATAATTATAGCTCTTTGAACGAACAAGTTGTGGTTACAACTTTTTCACTTGCAACTTACCCTGCACCACTCTGATCTGACAAGCTGTTGTTACACGTCAGAGGCACTGAACCAGGTCACTGGATGTACAAGTTCACCGAGCAACTGTTAAGATTGCATGGTAACTAGAGAGAGAGACTGATGTTCATACGACGGAGTTACAGTATTGCCGACCTTCCTCACACTGACCAGTGTTCCAACAGTATACCCAGTCTTCCAAATTTTTGAGCTGCCCAAGCTTTCGATTGCCACGTTTACTTTCGCTGAGTTTCTAGATACTTACCCTCTTTTTTACATTCATCATTAACATTTCATTTACATTCATAAACAATGTACTACAAACGCTTCTATACATACCGTAGACTCTACAATTGCCCCCTCCCCCCCCCCCCTATTTAATCCCCTATGATTACACCACCTCTCTACGCCTTTTGTGTTTATCAGCCCCCTTACTGTAACTGCCCTCTCCCTTCCCTGAAGGTATGCCATCCCACCCCCCCCCCCACGACGAGGGGGAGGAAAAAGACTAAATTCAATAAGGGCAACGAAAGGCTTAGTGGTAGGGAAACGGCCTCTTCGCGCACGGTGCTGGGTTCGGTTCTTGATGGAACCACTAGAACGAGCATTTCCTTCAAAAAAAGGTCCGCTGGAAAAGCGAGCAAATGGTGGTCTTCGCGGACCGATCTGTAGAACCCAGTTTCTATGGCGAAAAGCGTTTTCCGGCTCGAATCATATCGGCTCAAAGGCGCGCGCGCTTATTAGAGAATCGCTCTTTACGGATACGGTAAGCTTGTTTTCGCCCATATGCTAATTTCTCGTCAAAAGTGTAGGTCCACGTCTCTACAGGCACGCTGCAAGACGTGCCAGACGTTGCGCCCGCAACTGAAATCTATAAAACGCGCCGTTTTCGAGCCGAAGACAGCAGTTGTACTTCTGCACACACTCTCCTTATCCGCAATTCTCAAATCGAGCATTGATTTTTAGGAGCAAATTCTTTCGCTAGAACGATGCTCGTGCTGCGAGTGACGACGCTCCTGCTCTACACCAGAGCCGTTGCCTCGACAGAGCAGCAGCAGCAGCCGACTGGTTCCGAGAGCGATGCGGAAGCGGAACGGAGGGCGAAGATCGACGAGGGGGGTGAGCCGAAATTTTGGAGGTTTCAGACCGAAATCTCAGGCGAGAGGGGGGACCGCGTAGGTCCTTGGTTACCTCTGCCTGCAAGACAGATTGTCTTAATAAAAACAGCGATCAGGGGGGCAGAGTTTTGGCGTGAGCCCCTTGCCCAAGGGGGTTACTGTCTTCTGGCAGTTTTGCCACGCTGAGGATTGAACTCCGCACCTTGCGGTTTGGAACCAACTCCTTAGCCCAACTGCGCAAACAGCCGCTAATGCTAATCTTCTCTGTATCGTTCCAATTTTAGTAGTGTCTATGGAATAGACGTGTTCAAGAGAAAACACTATTCGTGCCTATTGTGACACATACTGTACGTACAATGTATACCATGAACCCTGGTGTATCCGTTTTCCAATGCGATACCGTAATCACGAGATACGTCACATTGATTATGCAAATTGTGGATGGTACATTATGTTGCAAATTGGGGCGAATTTGATAATTCAGTTTTTTTAACTTTATTTTGACGACAACCACCAACGCAGCACAATGGCCGTAAACTGGATCGCAAGATCACAGGGCGGCGCCGTATACATAACAGTGGGCGTTGTTCTGCCGCGAGGCAAGGTGGGCCCCCACCTGGCACTGATTTTTGGCCGAAGCCACGGTACAGCCTGAAACCGGAGCTGTTGTTTAAACCCCTTGCCCAAAAGGGTTGCCGTGGTTTTGCCCAGCAATGAATCGAGCCCCGACTTCGCGGTCAGGAATCCAACGCTTTGCGGACTACGCCACACCTACTGTAGGTCTGCTGAGCCGGTACCACAAGGCCGAGTGGGACGCGTACACGGCACTGTCGACCATCGTCGGCTCAGCTATAGCCCGTAACCTGTCCCGGTCGGACGGCTGCTACAGATACGGCACTCGGTTTACGGTCCCAATCAATTACGTCTGGTATCAATGGCGCCGCGACGAGTGCGAAAAAAGCCGGCTCAACGCCGGCGTCGACAGCACGCCGGCCACCTATCCACCGGTGTCGGCGACCCACTGCGCGTGAGCGAGCACATGTTATGTTCAGTGTCGTAGCCAGGGAGGGGTGGCGGAGGGGGCAATGGCCCCTCCTTTTTTTTGGTTTCCCGAACCAACTATTTGGCATTCTTTTTGACTTTGAGCTAATGATTATCAAGATGTAATTGGGCTGTGCGTCAATTTTTCAAGCAGATGATGCGTTTGTTGCGTTCGTGAGGCTTCTTTATATAGCCAACATCTTGATGGATGCAGTGAAAAGTAGCACGTACGGTATTTTGCGTTTTGTGTGGGTCCATTACACTGGGTCGGCCAGCTATATGTATATGTCTCATGTCTTTGTGCCCCTCGATCTCGCTCAATAGAAGAAAAGCAATTGTGACGCAATTTTGAGCATCAGTGTACGCACTGGTCTAAACTGTCGATTTCACTAAAGTTTGGGCTCGTCTAGTTCGGCAATGGGCATTTCATTCGAGCTGCAGTGATAACAATGCCATCGATGCGATCTGAGGAAATGTAATGTTGGCATCTTCTCATTAGGGATGCACAAATTTTCCGGCACAATTTCAGCTCGATCGTCCAGCTCTTGTGCGAATACATCACCTCCTTAATGCCCAAATAGAAAAGTCCATGGGCGTAAAAACTCTTGCGGTTAGAACAGCGCCATTCAAACATCTTGCAACGAAGCTTGCAACCCAAAATTTTCTGGAATCTAAGTTTCAACTCTGCCTGCCTACCGATGTGCAAAACATGCGTCACAACTGATTTTGCACTGTGCGAGATTGAGGCATTCAAAGACAGGGCCATTTCGGTGGCTCGCCCTGACTTAGGTACCGTAAATCCTCCAATAGTGCCCCGGGGCACTATTTTTTCAACCTCTCCTTATCCGGGGGCACTATCGGAGGGGGGGGGGCACTAATGGAGGGGGCTTCTATTATTTCAACCTAAAAATTTTGAATGGTAATGCTAGTTTCGCTGTCAAAATTGCCGATTTTTGGTGATTTTGATCACTTTTGCCACATTTAATGGTTGATTTACCATTAATAGTTGCTGAAACGTACTATTATTGGTTAGTAGTAGTGTGTATACACGATATAAATGTACCTACCACTATATTTTTGCCCATAAAAGGCACATGGCACAACATACCCCCCCCCCCCCGGGGCACTATTGGAGGGGGGGGCTCTATTATTTCAACCTTGCCAAACCTGGGGGCACGGTTGGAGGGGGGGCACTATTGGGGGGGGGGTTTTATTGGAGGATTTACGGTATGTACCGTAAATCCTTCAAAGAACGCCCCTCCCCCTTCAATAAACGCCCATTGTAAGGGCAGGTTGAAAAAAAATGAACGTCCACTCTCAAATGAACGCATAGGGACATGCTTTAGAACCCAGTTATACAATGATATTCTTGTCAAAACAGATATTGTCACGCTGTATTCTACGTTTGGGTCCTGTATATTGCCTGTACGCACTAGAACAGCTATTGTCTAGCCGCTGCAGAAGGCGATTTTTACCAATAATCGTGCAACTAACGGGGGCTTTGGGGGGCTTTGGGGGGCTTTGGGGGCCCACTATTTTTCCAACACCCACCCAACTCCCCGCGACCCCCAGAATTTTCCCAAGGGATTTTTACGCGGTCTAAAACGATAAAAGTGAGTAAATGTTGATGTTTTTCAGTGCTTTTCAGTGTTATATGACCATAAAACAGCTAAATAACACTGTTTAGAGCCTATTTATACCCATTTTTTTTTACCAAAAAGCGTAAGTATAAGTCAAAAAATGGCCAGCTACCCCCCCACTTTTTGCTCCGGAGACCCCCCAACCAAAATCGGCCAGCTACCCCCCCCCCACTCTTCCAGACCCGGTTACAGGTATGGACAACCCCCCACCCCCTCTCACAGGCCCATTTACCCTCCCATTTTTGAATGCCTCAACCTGTTGACAATGTGGCTCCATTGTAGGAGCGTCATAGATGAACTGGAATCGAAAAATCCGGTGACAGGGGCTGCATTCCAGTGGAAGAACGTGCCACTACAATGCAGGCTACACCATAGAGCCTTGGTGTGGCGTGGTAAGGACTTTGTACATTTTGTATTAAGGAAAATTTTGCAGGTGGCTGCAAAAAAAGAGAATATGTGACGGACGCTCCTTTAGGTCCAGTTTGAAAAAACGTGGTATTAAAAGTAGCCACTTCATCAGATGATCAACTTCAGTTTGGACAAACCGTGTATAATCGAACCAAACGCAGCAACACGTCACATATTCGGCGTTTGTTGTGCTCGCTTCACCCGCTCGCTTGGATCACTGGAAAGGCAGTCCAGGCTGCACCGAGGCCTTTTATTCCTTGGACTCAGAGACGAGAGTGGGCCTTGTCCTTGCCGCCCACAGATGGCAGTCCCGTCCATAGCTACAGGCTAACAGAAGCGGAACAAAGATGAACGAGAATCGAAGTTAAATGTACGGCATGTACTGGTACTTAAGATTGTGAAATGATGCTACATATCACTTACTGTAAGAGCAAGCCACATATTAAATTTTGGAACGGACAGGGCAGTGAAGTTATCTACCTATGCAGTATCTTTGGCTGTGTGCCCTATCCATCCATGCAATGCCTATGAATGGCAGCACATCGTCAGAGAGATGAACGAGTTGTGAGGTTGGATTGATGGTGGTGGTGTTGTGGTTGTGTGCGTGCGATGGCTCACACAACAAACGCCGAATATGTGACGTGTTGCTGCGTTTGGTTCGATTATACACGGTTTGTCCAAACTGAAGTTGATCATCTGATGAAGTGGCTACTTTTAATACCACGTTTTTTCAAACTGGACCTAAAGGAGCGTCCGTCACATATTCTCTTTTTTTGCAGCCACCTGCAAAATTTTCCTTAATACAGTGTTTTTTCGTAAAAGAAAGATTAATCGAAAACTCACGCATGCACACACATACAAATCCACAGCAGCAGACCAGCACGGACGCATGCTCAGTGTTGCACCATAAAGCTTATGAAAAACGTGTACCA
This sequence comes from Paralinhomoeus sp. GSCO2_6, assembly GCA_030248085.1. Classification (NCBI taxonomy): domain Eukaryota; kingdom Metazoa; phylum Nematoda; class Chromadorea; order Monhysterida; family Linhomoeidae; genus Paralinhomoeus; species Paralinhomoeus sp. GSCO2_6. The sequence continues at coordinate 39,133 of JASAMY010001769.1, read as the reverse complement.
CTGTACACATTGTGCGTGCGTGCGTGCGTGCGTGCGTGCGTGCGTGCGTGCGTGCGTGCGTGCGCGCGTGCGTGCGTGCGTGCGTGCGTGCGTGCGTGCGTGCGTGCGTGCGTGCGTGCGTGCGTGCGTGCGGGTGTGCAGCTGTGTCATTTTCGTGCATCAAGGGCTGTAACGAGCATCCGTCCATAAATATCAAAAATTTGCCAAAATTTTGGTAGGAGAACCTAGAAAACAGACAGAGAATGTGGGATGGACTGGAGACACTGCAGCAAAGAACCGTTGATGGGTTTCCCAAGATGACACCTGCAAAAGCGTCACAGGCGTCACTGGGAGTCGAACCAGCGACCTCGCGATCAGTAGTCTGATGACTTTACAAAACGCGCCAAAAATATTGCAACGTAAACTGTAACCTCACGATGTATTGCACCTAGACTGAATTCTTCAGAGGGTTTTTATGTGGGTCATAGATGCGTGCGAAGTTTTGTTTCGATTGATACAGGTGTGAGCGAGCGACAGGCCAAAAGGTTGGAAGGACCCAATTTTTTGTTACATCCACACAATTTTCTCGGTAATGCGCAAGAGTATGGAAACGTGTTGCGACTCAATCGAATCACCCTTTGAATGCGGTTCTTTTGAGCTATCACGTGGCAGAATTCGTCCAGGAAAGCAAAAGTAATGCACGCTCAAAGTTTCGAATGTCGCCCAAAATGGGGGTGTGCCAAGAGAGTCTAGCTGCGAAACATGGAAGTCGGAGAGATCTCATTTGTCAAAAGTGACCTATTCCAGGTCTAGACGAGGAACTGTCATCATTACAGCACAGCTCTGTGACAAACGGTTGAAGCGCCTATAGCTGACAAACTTTTGGGACAAAACACCCAAAAAAGGCCTTTCAAAGGGGGCCGACCGAGACATGGGCATCGGAGCGCTGCCATTTGTCGAAAGTAACCTATTCCAGGTCCGGACGATTAACTTTCGTCATTGCAGCACAGCTCTGCCACAAACGGTTGAAGCGCCTATAGCTGACAAAGTTTTTTTGGTCGAAATATGCGAAATTTTGGTTGCCTATATCTCATTATGTGGTGAGAATTTCAAATGTCATGCAAGCGTCTTAGACTTTCTTTGTTAAGCTGTTTACAGAAATCAAATAAAATTTGGGGGTTTACTCGGCTTTTTTTCGACTTTTACTCTTGTCGCATTTTGGCCAAAAAAAAACGACTATGTTCCAAAAAATTACTAAATCGGCCTTAACTCTAGATCCGTAGCACCTAGATAAATTTTTCTTGCGGTCACAAAGTTGCCATCATATACCGCGTGCTCACGCCAAGTTTTGTCCCAATCGACTGAGGCGTTCCAGAGCGGCGCCCCAAAAAGTGTGTGCAGAACAGGAAAAAAAAAACACCACTTTTTCGGAACATTTTCGGAAGTTTCGGGGTGTTGCGTTTGACTTGCTTGAATTAGAACCCCCCCCCCCCTCTACTTCAGTAGCCTCGGGGCAGCGGCCCGGGACTTCTTGAGGCGGGCGGGGTGTTGCGTTTGACTTGCTTGAATTAGAAACCCCCTCGCTACTTCAGTAGCCTCCTTGATTGATCGATCCCTTGATTGAATAACAGTGGGATGGGTCCTCCAACATCAGGCCCTGTCGCTTTGTATGGTTGTTTCTAGCGGGTGTTTGTTTACTGTGTGTTGTCCCTGTTGTTGCAGCGTACATAGTTTGGTAAAATTCGGTTGAGATCAGAGACGGAGACTACAACACACACAGCACCATGTACATATTGGAGAGCAGCAGCTCCAAATTGGTAGTCCATTGTGACTTTGAGCAAATGCACGCACGCATGCATGCACGCATGCACGCGCGGACACTGCACCCACTCTTGCAGTTGGCTTGGCGCGTACTAGGGGCGAGCCGCGGTAGCACTAGCGGATCCAGACGGGGGGGAGAGGGGGTCTCCCCCTCCTGTCAGCTCAGATTTAGGGGGGAAGGAGGGGGAGAGATCAGAGGGAGAAGAAAGAAAGAAGAAAGAAAGCACAAGGGGAAATTTTACGTTTTCCTGCGTTTTCCTTGGATTAAGGCACTCAAAAGCGCAAAATTTTTGCCTGCGGCTGTGGTTCTCTACTGCACACAAGCTCACACCCAGGACCCACACAGAGATGCTTCTCACTGACACACACTGTGGCATATGTACTGGCACACGACTTGCGCTTTTCACTAGGGGCGAGCTGCGAAGCGGCGAGCCCAAAGGAGGCGAGGCGTGCAGCGCCGAGCCCGCTAGCGTCGCGAGCCGCGAAGCGGCGAGCGACCTAGCGCGTGAGCGTGCGCCGAAGGCGCGCGCGAGCGCGCTAGTCTTCGTGGAAGGGTGCCTTATGGGTCATTGTGATTGTCCCCTCCAGGTGACGTGCAATTGTACTCGGTGGCCCTGCTGTACTTCCCTATGAAAATATATGCAGGGTTTCTATTTCTACTGGTGGCTGGAGCTTGGGGAGGGGGCAAACTGGTGGGGCGCGTAGGCCTGCCCAAGGGTAGTGTACACGCCGAGTTTCAGACCTGCAGCCCTCAAGACGAGAGAGAAATAAATTTTTGAAATGTGAATTTAAGTAACAAAAATCGATTTCTCTTTACTGGGTCAATGGAGACTGGTGAGAGCAGTGGCGCAATAGTGCCAAGGTACCAAGGGTGTGCATGGACTTAGTGGAGGACTGATCCGATTTGGCGAAGTCCAAGGAAAAAGATGCGGTGAAAAAGATGGAGCGATGCTCCTGCTGTACGGAGGGTGGTTGCACTCCACCGCATTTTTTTGAAAAAAGAAAAATAAAAACAAATATTAGGACAGGCAAAGAGTCGAACCACTGACGCGTGCTTACGAGTCCGTTACCTAACTGACCTCGCCAATACAGCATAGTGCCAGGCATTCAAACAGGCGTATGTACGTGTTAACGTCTAAGTCGGCGATTCCATGCAACATAAGTGCAGGTAAACGTCTTTGCCGAACCTTCTAGAACGTTGTATACAATCTGCGTCGAGTTCTTTCTGCATTTGTCAACGATGCCGCGAAAGAAGGGCGAGAGGCGGCGGGCGGAAGAGCGTCGAGTGAAAGACAAGATCAGAAAGAGAGAGAGTCGCGCCCGCGAGTCCGCAGAGCAGCGACATGGGCGACAAGAAGAGAACCGAGAGCGGATGACGAAAAAGAGAGCGTCAGCTGAAATTGGACAAGAGCAGCAACGACGCTTGGCTGAACAGCGAACGCGGATGACGCGTTCCAGAGCTTCCGAGTCGGCAGTCAAGCGCCAGCAACGCCTCGACGAAGACCGTCAAAATAAGAGCAGCAACAGGGCGGCCGAAGCCGAAGAGGACCGACAGCGACGTCTCGAAAAGGACCGGACCTCGAAGAGCGCCTCCAGGGCCTCAGGTATAGTTTACGCTTTACAGTCAATATAAATTATTGTAACTTTGTATCTAAATCCTCCAATAGGTACGTTTCTATGGTGTGTGCACAGCTAAATCCACTAATAAAAGAAATCACGTGCACTGCTGTCACTCCTCAGAGAGTTGAAATGAAGCACTTATCGCGTCTTCTTTTCTTCAGGCACGCAGCTGAAGGCGGCTCTCGACCCAACCGCTCGGCCGGCGCGGTTTCAGCTGGGTGCAATGGACGCGGTCTGTCGGCACTGCGCGGCGCGCCACTTTGCTGAGGAGCTGGTCAGCCACCGGACGGACGAGTTCCGCGCCTGCTGCCACTATGGCGCGGTCGTGCTGCCAGCCCTGAAAGAGACGCCCGCCTACCTCCAGCAGCTCTACACGGGCACAGGCAGCGAGGCGGTCGCCTTCCGCGCGCACGTCCGCCACTACAACGGCGCGCTCGCCTTCGCCTCCATGGGCGCACACGTCGAGATGCCGCCCGGATTCGGCTCCTACGTGTTCCGCATCCACGGCCAAATCTACCACCGCATCTCCGTTGCGCACCCAGAGGAGGGCCGCCAGCCGCAGTTTGGCCAGCTCTACATCCTCGACTGCGACACGGCCGCTGGTCTGCGCAGCGCTGACCCGCGCAACGAGGGCTGCAGCGAGGCGACCATGCACAAGCTCAGCCGCCTCCTCTGCGAGGTCAGCCCCTTCGCTGAGGCCTACCGCTTCATGCGCGAGGTCGAGGAGGAGGAAGAGAAGAAGGCCCACAAGAACAAGACACAGCCGCCCACCCTGACGATGGTCTTTACCGAAGACGCGCGCAAGGACCGCCGGCGCTACAACGTGCCCAAGGCCAACGAGGTGGCGGCCATCTTCGTGGGCGACCCCGAGCAGCTGAACAGAGAGCGAGAGATCGCCATCCACCCCAGGCGGAAGGAGGGCGTCAGCCCCCTCACGACGCTCTCAATCAACAACCAGCTCTGCGACCCGCTCATCTACCCCCTGCTCTTTCCCAGGGGCGACTATGGTTGGCACAATCAGATCCCCAGGCAGCAGCAGACGGCGACGACGAGCGGCAGCGGCAGCGCCGGTGGCAGTGAGCAGCGGGAGGCGCACGTGACGATGCTGCAATTCTACAGCCACCGCCTGGCGGTCCGCGATGGCTTCAGCGCGCTCCACCATGGCGGCAAGCTTTTCCAACAGTATGTCGTCGACGCCTACGTCAAGGTGGAGCAGCAGCGTCTCAGCTACATCGCCAGCAACCAGGACAAGCTGCGCGTCGACTCCTACAAGGGCCTCACTGACCACGTGCAGCACCTGCAGGAAGACGCGAGCTGCGAGGGTGGAAAGACCGGACGGGCTGTCGTCCTACCTTCCACTTTCCAGGTACTCAACGGGGGGGGGGGGTGGTGGTGCGTGCATGCCTGTTAATCCTCCAATAAACTTGAATCGATCGCAGAATTGGAAGGGGCAGCACTACTTGGCGCATGGGGCAGAGTCGCCTATCATCAGGGTTGCACAATTTAAAAAAAAAAGTTTTTTTTAAAAAAAAAAAAAAATTTTTTTTTTTTAAAAAAAAAAAGTTGGATTTTTTTTTTAAATTAAAAAAAAAAAATTTGTCTGTTTTTGGGAAAAATTTAGCTTTTGAGTGGCAAAAAGGCGTTTTAATGGTGCTTAGATGGTACAATTAGTAGTTATTAATGCATAAACTTGCTTATTAGCACCAAAACCAAGCTCTTTTTGGGGTTCCCAACTGGTTCCCAACATAGTGCGATACCGTACACGACCATTTAGAGGCAGCGGCTTTGTCACCATTTGACTAAAACGATGCTAAATACGCTTCTAAAGGCTTTAGGGAAGCACTAGTACTTGTGTTTGACACTCTAATAGGCTAAAAGTATCTTATAGTACAGGTATTTGGCGCCAATGATGGCTCCTAAGTCAATTTAAAAAAAAAAATTTTTTTTAAAAAATTTTTTTTTTAATTTAAAAAAAAAACTTGAAATTTTTTTTTTTTATGCAACCCTGCCTATCATATCGTGTTATTTCACCTTCAGTGAAACTGAATAGTGCTGAGAGAATATTGATCACCCATTACTTCTGAATTTCACAGGAAATTTATGGTTAATGTAGCTTAAGCACGTAAACATAAATCGCAAAGCATAATGTACATTGTAATCAGCCGAACCGCACCTCCACAAAGAACTGAAAGGTAGAAGGGGGGGGAGCTCTGAGGAGGGAGCACTATGGTGGAGGATTCACCAGCATACTGTAAATAACTAAATAGACTAAAAATGAATGCATACCTTGACACAGAGGCCAGATCTGATGATTCGCTTGCAGGGCAGCCCGCGCAACCTGAAGCAGAACTATCAGGACGCGATGGGAATCGTCCGGAAGTATGGCAAGCCCGACCTCTTCCTGACGATGACGTGCAACCCGCGCTGGCCCGAGATCCAGGACAACCTCATTGGCGACCAGAAGCCTGGCGACCGGCCCGACCTCGTGTCCAAGGTCTTCCACCTGAAGTTTGAGGAGCTGCTCAAGGACGTGCTCAAGCGGCACGTTTTCGGCGAGGTCCTCGCCTACGTCTACACGATCGAGTACCAGAAGAGGGGCCCGCCGCACGCGCACGCCTGCTTCTTCCTCAAAAAGGAGCACAAACCGACAACGGCCCAGCACATTGACCGGATCGTCTGCGCCGAGCTGCCCGACCCCATCGAGGACCCGCAGCTCTTCGAGCAGGTCCTGGCGCACATGATCCACGGTCCCTGCGGCCAGAACTTCAACCGCCACTCACCCTGCATGGAGCATGGCCTCTGCAGCAAGAACTTCCCCAAGGCCTTCCAGGTATCCATTCCCATCAATAAGTAAAACTCGAAATTTATTTACAACCATACTGGAGGGGGGGGGGGTGGTTTTGCACTCTCACCCCATTTAATGCTCTTTTATCCACCCCATCTTTTTCAACAGAATTTGTTTTTAAAAGTATTCTTTTTTGGTCACCAAGATAATGCATTTGAGACCCTGTTCACCCCAAAAGTACTTAAGCGCTATTTTGGTGCAAGAGCGCTATTTTGGTGCAAGATTTCTCCATTCTTGATACCTTCCAACAATTCTCCACCTCTAGGTTCCCCCTCTTTTGCAGATGACACACCCCACCACCTCTGCTCTTCCCCCCCCCCCCTATCATATGCAGACCAAAAATCCGTTTGAATGTATACTTAAACAACACTGGAATTCATCCTTAGGAGGAGACGATTGCCAACCACGATGGCTACCCGAAGTACAGGCGGCGGAACAATGGCATCACTGGCCGAGTGGGCAGTCACATCGTCGACAACAGCTGGGTCGTGCCCTACACGGCATGGATTACGAGAAAATTCGATTCGCATATTAATGTGGAAATTTGCACGAGCTTCAAGAGTATCAAATATCTCTTCAAGTAAGTCTAAAAGCTTAGCTCTCCCCCCCCACCAAAAAAAGGGAAGGCACGCACCCACCCAACCACCCACCCACCCACCCATCCCCATTGCCTCAATGCTTTATGGCTTCGTGCTGTCAATTTCTCTCAGCTTTGATTTATTTTTATTATTCATCTGATTTGGTATTGTATTTGTGTCAATGTATTTGCATATTATTCACATTGTTCTAATAACGGTTATCCAAATAAAATAATCAATCAATCACCACACACATACAAACACATACACACACACACACACACACACACACACACACACACACACACACACACACACACACACACCCATTGCACGCACGCACAAACACACACACCAACGCACGCACTGCCCACATGCATGCACGCACGCACATTTAATTTTAGACAAATTGACCAACAAACAATTTAATTCCCCCCTCCCAAAAAAAGGAACAGTTCGAAAAAAAAACCATCCATTCCAGGTACGTGTACAAGGGCCACGACTGCGCGACTCTGAAAATCAATGAGATCGATGCCTTTGTGGACGCGCGCTACATCAGCCCTCCAGAGGCGGCTTGGCGGCTATTTGAGTACAAGATGCACGACAAGAGCCATGCCATCTACCGCCTAGCCGTCCACCTGCCCGGCGAGCAGAACGTCTACTATCGCGAGGACGACAAGCTCCAGGCCCTCGCGCGTGCCTCCGTCAAGGACACGACCCTGACGGCCTTCTTCAAGCTCAACGCCACCGACGCGGCCGCCCGCGAGCTCCTCTACTACGAGATCCCCGACCACTACACCTTCAGCGGCCGCTGCATCTGGCAGCCGCGCAAGAGAGCCGTGAAGGTCATCGGGCGCATGTACACCGTCAGGCCGGCGGACGTGGAGCTGTTCCACCTGCGCATCCTCCTCCTCAACATCAAGGGCCCCACCTCCTTCGAGGACCTCCGCACGGTCAATGGCCAGCTGTTGCCCACGTTCAAGGAGGCGGCGGTGGCGCGCCATCTGCTGGTCGGCGACACGCAGTGGGACAACTGCATGCGAGAGTCCGCCCACTACCAGATGCCCAGCCAGCTGCGCGACATCTTCCACATGATTCTCGCCAGCAACGACCCTGCCGACCCCAAGGGCCTCTGGGACAAGTACCACCTGCAGATGGCCGAGGACTTTGAGCACCGCCACCACAACAGCGTCCGCGCCTACGCCGAGACCTGGTCAGTGAGCGGGGCGGGGGGGGGGGGGTGGGAGCTAATTAGACCTGCTGACTTCTGTTGAGAGAGAGTTCTTTTTTTTCACACAGTACACACTCGCGCTCTCTCTCACTCACACAAAACGCGCGCTCGCGCGCACTCTCGCACCCAAAACTCACACACACACACACACACACACACACACACACACACACACACACACACACACACACACACACACACACACACACACACACACACACACACACACATTCACAGGCGCATGCACGCACAAGCGCACGCACGCACGGATGCATAATGCATGCACTTCTGTCCTGACTCACACGCACGCACGCACGCACGACACACCCATGGACAGAAACTGGGAGTCTAATTGTAACAACTAGACAGAGTAAGGAGGTGGGATTCTATTAACGCCATTCTATACTCAGGTGGGACGTCGAGCGGAAGCTGCAGCGCGTCGGCAGCTCCCTGACGAACTATGGCATCGACAGGCCGGCCTATGCGATCGGCGGCGAGGCCACGCTCGACAGAGAGGCGGAGGCGCGCGAGGGCGAGCGGCTCTACGCGCTGCTCAACGACAGCCAGAGGGCGATCGCGGACGAGGTGGCGGCGGCTTTCGAAGCGCAGCCGATGGAGCGAGGCCAGCAGCGGCTCTTCTACGTTGACGGGGCGGGCGGCACGGGCAAGACCTTCCTCTACACGGCCCTCTTCCACCTCCTCAGCGGCCGCGGCCTCAAAGTCGCCTGCGTCGCGTGGACGGGCATCGCGGCCAACCTGCTGCCCCACGGACGGACGGTGCACAGCCGCTTCGGGCTGCCCGTGCCCCTGCTCGACAAGTCCCGCTCGAACATCCGCGCCAACGGCAGGCAGGCGAAGGAGCTGCGCGCGATGGCCGGCTTCATCTGGGACGAGGCGCCCATGGCCCCCACCTACGCCCTCGAAGCCATCGACGCCCTCCTGAGAGACGTCATGAACAACAACCTTCCATTCGGCGGCAAGGTATGAGCACTCCCCCCCCCTCCACTCGGAAATCACCCTGCCATGCTGAGTTTTTCTAAAGTAAGTTCAATGGTTTAGACGTTATTTTGGTGACCCATTTTCAGTCTCCACGCCTCCCACCTTTCTCTGGACTCTGGGGACTACTCCTCCACTCAAAACACTCAAAAGTCCGTCTAGCCGCCCCCCCCTTCCCCCACTCAGCCAGACCCCCTTACCTGTATCGAATGCATGTAGATGCTCCCTTGTAATCTGTCTGTAGGTGTTCCTGCTCGGTGGTGACTACCGACAGTGCCTCCCTGTGCTCCGTTTTGGCAGCAGGGCGGAGCAGGTGAACATCAACCTGAAGAGGACTCGGCTCTGGCGCCGCTTCAAGACCCTCCGCCTGACGCAGAACATGCGCACCAAGGCCGAGGAGGTCGACTTTGCCGCCTGGCTCCTCAGACTCGGCGACGGCGCCATCGAAGCCGACGACGACGACCAGATCGATCTCTCGGCCGAGGCGACGGGCTTCGACTTCCTGACGACGACCCAGAGCCTCGTGGACGAGATCTTCGGCCAGAGGGTGGACGTGTCCGACGAGAGCATCTACAAGTGCGCCATCCTCTGCCCCAAGAACGTCCACGCGCTCGCCCTCAACGACGAGATCACGCAGCGGATCCTGGGCAAGGAGACGGTGTACCTGAGCACGGATGAGGCGGTGCTGGGCCCTGGCGACGACCCCACCGACTTCACCACCGAATTTTTGAATCAGTTAACTCCCAGTGGTCTACCGCCCCACCGCCTCGTGCTCAAGCCCGGCTGCGTGGTGATGACGCTGCGGAACCTGAACGTCCAGGGCGGCCTCTGCAACGGCACGCGCCTCATCGTCAGGCAGCTTGGCCTCTACACGCTCCGCTGCACCGTGCTCACGGGCGCGGCGGCGGGCGAGGAGGTGCTGCTGCCGCGCATCGTCCACCAGACCGAGGGAGACCCTGGCGTGCCCGTCACCCTCCGCAGGACGCAGTTTCCCGTCCGCCTCAGCTTCGCCATGACAATCAACAAGGCGCAGGTGGGGCGATTGGTTACAAAAGCGATATTATGTAAATATTTGTACTTCCGAAACAGGGACAGACGTTCGAGCGGATCGGCCTCTTCCTCCCGGAGCCCGTCTTCTCACACGGCCAGCTCTACGTCGCCTTCTCCCGCGTCAAGGCGGCCAGCGCCATCCGCGTCCTCCTCGGCACCGACCCTGACACGGCCGAGCGACTCCAGAAGACGAAGAACATCGTCTACAAAGAAGTCCTCAATTAAGACTGAGGCACAGTAGCAATACCGTCAGCTGCTAGACCACCATCTATTTGCGCTGCTGCAGTAGGGTAAGCAAGCCTCCTAGGGTAGGGTAGGCTAGGGTAGGTCGCCAGCCCCCTAGGGTGAGCAGAACATGGGTGGCCGGCTAGAACACCCATCAGTTGGCGTGTTTTTTTTCTGTTGTAGTCGCTTTTGTAGTAGTTGTAGGGTGACAGGCGTGATTCCCCCCCCCAATGCCTGCCCCCTCCCTTACTTCAGTAGCCTCGGGGCAGCGGCCCGGGACTTCTGGAGGCAGGTCGGGTGTGGCGTGTGACTTGCTTGAATTAGAACTCCCCCCAACCTAATTCAGTAGCCTCGGGGCAGCGGCCCGGGACTACTGGAGGCAGGTGGTGTGGCGTTTGACTTGCTTGAATTATACCCCCCCTCTACTTCAGTAGCCTCGGGGCAGCGGCCCGGGACTTCTGGAGGCAGGTGGGGTGTCGTGTTTGACTTGCTTGTATTATTCACCCCCCCCCCCTCTACTTCAGTAGCCTCAGGGCAGCGGCCCTGGACTTCTGGCGGCAGGTGGGGTGTGGCGTTTGAGTTGCTTGAATTAGACCCCCCCCCTCTACTTCAGTAGCCTCGGGGCAGCGGCCCGGGACTTCTGGAGGCAGGTGGGGTGTGGCGTTTGACTTGCTTGAATTAGAACCCCCCCCCCCCCCTCCTCTACTTCAGTAGCCTCGGGGCAGCGGCCCGGGACTTCTGGAGGCAGGTGGGGTGTGGCGTTTGACTTGCTTGACTTCTAGCCCCCCCCCCTCTACTTCAGTAGCCTCGGGGCAGCGGCCCGGGACTTCTGGAGGCAGGTGGGGTGTGGCGTTTGACTTGCTTGAATTATACCCCCCCCCACTACTTCAGTAGCCTCGGGGCAGCGGCCCGGGACTTCTGGAGGCTGGTGGGGAGTGTCTTTTGACGTGAGAGAATAATAAACCCCCCCTCCTCTACTTCAGTAGCCTCGGGGCAGCGGCCCGGGACTTCTGGAGGCAGGTGGGGTGTGGCGTTTGACTTGCTTGAATTATACCCCCCCCCTCTACTTCAGTAGCCTCGGGGCAGCGGCCCGGGACTTCTGGAGGCAGGTGGGGTGTGGCGTTTGACTTGCTTGAATTATACCCCCCCCCCCTCTACTTCAGTAGCCTCGGGGCAGCGGCCCGGGACTTCTGGAGGCAGGTGGGGTGTGGCGTTTGACTTGCTTGAATTAGAACCCCCCCCTCCTCTACTTCAGTAGCCTCGGGGCAGCGGCCCGGGACTTCTGGAGGCAGGTGGGGTGTGGCGTTTGACTTGCTTGAATTAGACCCCCCCCCTCTACTTCAGTAGCCTCGGGGCAGCGGCCCAGGACTTCTGGAGGCAGGTGGGGTGTGGCGTTTGACTTGCTTGAATTAGACCCCCCTCTCTACTTCAGTAGCCTCCTTGATTGATCGATCCCTTAATTGAATAACAGTGGGATGGGTCCTCCAACACCCAGCCCTGTTGCTTTGTATGGTTGTTTCTAGCACGTGTTTGTTTACCATGTGTTGTCCCTGTTGTTGCAGCATACATAGTTTGGAAAGTTCGGTTGAGATTGGAGACAGACACTACAACAGACACAGCACCATGTACATGTTGGAGAGCAGCAGCTCCAAATTGGTAGTCCATTGTAACTTTGAGCGAACGCACGCACGCACACATGCACATACATTTCATGCACATTTACACTGCCACACACACCTGTCACGTAAAAAACTGGAGGTGAGCTGCGCAGCGGCGAGCCCAAAGGAGGCGAGGCGCGCAGCGCCGAGCCCGCTAGCGTCGCGAGCCGCGAAGCGGCGAGCGACCTAGCGCGTGAGCGTGCGCCGAAGGCGCGCGCGAGCGCGCTAGTCTTCGTGGAAGGGTGCCTTATGGGTCATTGTGATTGTCCCCTCCAGGTGACGTGCAATTGTACTCGGTGGCCCTGCTGTACTTCCCTATGAAAATATATGCAGGGTTTCTATTTCTACTGGTGGCTGGAGCTTGGGGAGGGGGCAAACTGGTGGGGCGCGTAGGCCTGCCCAAGGGTAGTGTACACGCCGAGTTTCAGACCTGCAGCCCTCAAGACGAGAGAGAAATAAATTTTTGAAATGTGAATTTAAGTAACAAAAATCGATTTCTCTTTACTGGGTCAATGGAGACTGGTGAGAGCAGTGGCGCAATAGTGCCAAGGTACCAAGGGTGTGCATGGACTTAGTGGAGGACTGATCCGATTTGGCGAAGTCCAAGGTCGTGATCGACTTCAACACCCAGTCAGTTGAAGACCATGTACTGGTCAGAGTGCGCCAGCGCCAAATTGTTAGAAAACAGTCGAGCGGGACTCTGAAGCACGCACACACACACATGGCATGGTCGAGAGCCACTAGAAGACCATGATGAAGATGGTCAGCGACTTACTGCCCAATGCCTTCTGTGTGAACACCACTGCCCACAAGCTCACACACAGCACCCACACAGAGATGCTTCTCACTGACACACACTGTGGCATATGTACTGACACACTGCTTGCGCTTCTCACTAGGGGGGAGCCGCAAAGCGGCGAGCCCAAAGGAGGCGAGGCGCGCAGCGCCGAGCCTGCTAGCGTCGCGAGCCGCGAAGCGGCGAGCGACCTAGCGCGTGAGCGCGCGCCGAAGGCGCGCGCGAGCGCGCTAGTATACTCTAATCGCCCTGTCTGTATGTGTGTATCTGGGTCCGCACCTGGATCTCTGGAAGGAGGGATGGTGGGAGGGTGGTATATGTGTTATAGTAATAGTCGGTAGGTGCTGACGTGCAATTGCACTCGGTGGCCCTGCTGTACTTCCCTATGAAAATATATGCAGGCTTTCTATTTCTACTGGTGGCTGGATCCTGGGGAGGGGGCAAACAGGTGGGGCGCGTAGGCCTGCCCAAGGGTAGTGTACACGCCGAGTTTCAGACCTGTAGCCCTCAAGACAAGAGAGAAATAAATTTTTGAAATGTGAATTTAAGTAACAAAAATCGACTTCTCAACACTGAGTCGATGGAGACTGGTGAGAACTGTGGCGCGATAGTCCCGGTGTACTAAGGGTGTGTACGGACTTAGTGCAGGACCGATCCGATTTGGCGAAGTCCAAGGTCGTGATCGACTTCAACACCCAGTCTGTTGAAGACCATGTACTGGTCAGAGTGCGCCAGCGCCAAATTGTTAGAAAACAGTCGAGCGGGACTCTGAGGCACGCACACACACACATGGCATGGTCGAGAGCAACTAGAAGACCATGATGAAGATGGTCAGCAACTTACTGCCCAACGCTTTCTGTGTGAACACCACTGCAACCAAGCTCACACCCAGCACCCACACAGAGATGCTTCTCACTGACATACACTGGCATATGTACTGGCACACGACTTGCGCGTTTCACTAGGGGCGAGCCGCGAAGCGGCGAGCCCAAATGAGGCGAGGCGTGCAGCGCCGAGCCCGCTAGCGTCGCGAGCCGCGAAGCGGCGAGCGACCTAGCGCGTGAGCGCGCGCCGAAGGCGCGCGCGAGCGCGCTAGTCTCATACTCTAATCGCCCTGTCTGTATGTGTGTATCTGGGTCCGCACCTGGATCTCTGGAAGGAGGGATGGTGGGAGGGTGGTATATGTGTTATAGTAATAGTCGGTAGGTGCTGACGTGCAATTGCACTCAGTGGCCCTGCTGTACTTCCCTATGAAAATATATGCAGGGTTTCTATTTCTACTGGTGGCTGGAGCCTGGGGAGGGGGCAAACAGGTGGGGCGCGTAGGCCTGCCCAAGGGTAGTGTACACGCCGAGTTTCAGACCTGCAGCCCTCAAGACGAGAGAGAAATAAATTTTTGAAATGTGAATTTAAGTAACAAAAATCGACTTCTCAACACTGAGTCGATGGAGACTGGTGAGAACTGTGGCGCGATAGTCCCAGTGTACTGAGGGTGTGCACGGACTTAGTGCAGGACCGATCCGATTTGGCGAAGTCCAAGGTCGTGATCGACTTCAACACCCAATCCGTTGAACACCATGTACTGGTTAGAGTGCGCCAGCGTTAAATTGTTAGAAAACAGTCAAGCGGGACTCTGAGGCACGCACACACACATGGCATGGTCGAGAGCCACTAGAAGACCATGATGAAGATAGTCAGCGACTTGCTGCCCAACGCCTTCTGCGTGAACACCACTGCACCCAGCACCCACACAGAGATGCTTCTCACTGACACACACTGTGGCATATGTACTGGCACACGACTTGCGCTTTTCACTAGGGGCGAGTCGCGAAGCGGCGAGCCCAAAGGAGGCGAGGCGCGCAGCGCCGAGCCCGCTAGCGTCGCGAGCCGCGAAGCGGCGAGCGACCTAGCGCGTGAGCGCGCGCCGAAGGCGCGCGCGAGCGCGCTAGTCTCATACTCTAATCGCCGTGTCTGTCAGTATGTCCGCACTTTCCCCAGAAGATGGGCGAGTCCTAGAGGGGTGCTATATGGGTCACAGCAATGGTCGTGTGCACCTCACGTGCAATTGCACTCGGTGGCCATGCTGTACTTCCCTATGAAAAGTTATGCCGGGTTTCTATTTCTACTGGTGGCTGGGGGCTGGGGTGGGAGCCAGGTGGTGGGGCGCGTAGGCCTACAGAGGGGTAGTGCGCACGCCGAGTTTCAGACCTGCAGCCCTCAAGATAAGAGAGAAATAAATTTTTGAAAAGTGAACATAAGTAACAAAAATCTATTTCTTAACACTGGGTCAATGGAGACTGGTGAGAACGGTGGCGCAATAGTCCCAGTCTACCAAGGGTGTGCATGGACTTAGTGGAGGACCGATCCGATTTGATGAAGTCCAAGGTCGTGATCGACTTCAACACCCGGTCCATTGAAGACCATCTACTGGTCAGAGTGCGCCAGCGCCAAATTGTTGGAAAACAGTCCAGTGGGACCCTGAGGCACGCACGCACACACAGGGAATGGTCAAGAGCCACTAGAAGACCATGATGAAGATGGCAGCGACTGACTGCCCAAAGTCTTCGGTGTGAATACCCCTGCACACAAGCTCACACACAGCAGCCACACAGAGATGCTTCTCACTGACACACACTGTGGCATATGTACCGGCACACTGCTTGCGCTTCTCACTAGGGGCGAGCCGCGAAGCGGCGAACCCATAGGAGGCGAGGCGCGCAGCGCCGAGCCTGCTAGCGTCGCGAGCCGCGAAGCTGCGAGCGACCTAGCGCGTGAGCGCGCGCCGAAGGCGCGCGCGAGCGCGCTAGTCCTTTACTATAACCACCGTGTCTGTCTGTCTGTCTGTCTGTGTGTGTGTCCGCACTTTGCCAGGAAGCTGGGCGGGTCCTGGAGGGGTGCTGTATGGGTCATTGTGGTAGTCCCCTCCAGGTGACTTGCAATTGTACTCGGTGGTCCTGCTGTACTTCTCTATGAAAAGATATGCCGGGTCTCCATTTCTACCGGTGGCTGGGGGTTGGGGCGGGAGCCAGGTGGTGGGACGCGTAAGCCTACACAAGGGTAGTGTACATGCCCAGTTTCAGACTCGCCGCTCTCGAGACGAGAGAGAAATAAATTTTTGAAAGTTAATTTTTTTAAACCAAAATATGTTTCTCAACACTGGGTCGATGGAGACTGGTGAAAAAGGTGGAGCGATGCTCCCACTGTACGGAGGATAGTTGTACGCCACCGCATTTTTTCGAAAAAAGAAAAAGAAAAAAAAACATTGGGAGAGGAAAAGACTCGAACCAGTCACGCGTGTTTGCGAGTCCTTTACCTAACCAACTTTGCCAATTCAATGTGAAAGCAGCAAGACAAGCAGCCTTATGTACGCTTAAGGTAAGCGATGGCCTCCCGGTCCATGTTCATGTTGCCTCCCGGTCAAACACCATGTTCATAGAACTTTTTAGAAATAGAATGTTCGCGCCCATGCGCACACATGCGTGCAAACTGCTCCACGCCAATAACGTAAGTTTGAGCGCAAACAAATATTTACACAGAGTTACGCCTTCCTTCCGGACTCGCTTCCTTCCTCCTTCCGTTTCCAGTTTCCCCGGGTGGGGCTTTGTTAGTTGCGGTTGTTGGTGTATCGTCTGCGGTTAATTGCGATGGCGCGCAAAAAGAAAGGCGAGCGACGGCGAGCGGAAGAGCGCCGGGTCAAGGACAAGCTCCGAAAGAGAGAGAGCCGCGCGAGCGAGTCAGCGGACCAAAGACAGCGGCGGCGTGAGGAGAATCGAGAGCGGACGACGGAGACGCGGACAACTGAAACTGTTGAAGAGCGGCAACGACGCCTGGCCGAAAATCGAGCTCAGAAGACGCGGTCCAGAGCTGCCGAGACGACAGCGAAGCGCCAGCGACGCCTCGAGGAAGACCGTCACCAGAAGAGTAGCAGCCGGGCGGCCGAACCGGAAGACGAGCGCCAGCGACGCCTCGAGGAAGACCGTCAG
Source organism: Paralinhomoeus sp. GSCO2_6 (assembly GCA_030248085.1). Classification (NCBI taxonomy): domain Eukaryota; kingdom Metazoa; phylum Nematoda; class Chromadorea; order Monhysterida; family Linhomoeidae; genus Paralinhomoeus; species Paralinhomoeus sp. GSCO2_6. The sequence continues at coordinate 22,351 of JASAMY010001769.1, read as the reverse complement.
CAGAAGAGGAGCAGCCGGGCGGCCGAACCGGAAGACGAGCGCCAGCGACGCCTCGAGGAAGACCGTCAGCAGAAGAGGAACAGCCGGGCGGCCGAACCGGAAGACGAGCGCCAGCGACGCCTCGAGGAAGACCGTCAGCAGAAGAGGAGCAGCCGGGCGGCCGAACCGGAAGACGAGCGCCAGCGACGCCTCGAGGAAGACCGTCACCAGAAGAGGAGCAGCCGGGCGGCCGAACCGGAAGACGAGCGCCAGCGACGCCTCGAGGAAGACCGTCACCAGAAGAGGAGCAGCCGGGCGGCCGAACCGGAAGACGAGCGCCAGCGACGCCTCGAGGAAGACCGTCAGCAGAAGAGGAGCAGCCGGGCGGCCGAGCTGGAAGACGAGCGCCAGCGACGTCTCGAGAAGGACCGGACCTCGACGAGCGCCTCCAGGGCATCAGGTTCAGATTCTTTCACCCTTAGCACAGTCTAATATGTATTAAAAAAAAAGAAATGAGCACGGCAAGGCTATAAAAATGACATGCACTGCTTCTGTCCTGACTGAATTCTTCGCTTCAGCCTTCTTCTTTTCTTCAGGCACGCAGCTGAAGGCGGCTCTCGACCCAACCGCTCGGCCGGCGCGGTTTCAGCTGGGCGGCATGAACGCGATCTGTCGGCACTGCTCGGCGCGCCACTTTGCCGAGGAGCTGGTCAGTCACCGGACGGACGAGTTCCGCGCCTGCTGCCATTACGGCGCCACACTGCTGCCAGCCCTGAAAGAGACGCCACGCACGCGCACGCACGCGCGCGCACGCACGCGCACGCGCGCGCACGCACGCGCGCGCGCACGCACGCGCACGCACGCGCACGCACGCGCGCGCACGCACGCGCGCGCACGCACGCGCGCGCACGCACGCGCGCGCACGCACGCGCGCGCACGCACGCGCGCGCACATGCACTGGCGTGCACCTGTCGCGTTTGAAACTAGGGGCGAGCCGCACAGCGGCGAGCCCGAAGGAGGCGAGGCGCGCAGCGCCGAGCCCGTTAGCGTCGCGAGCCGCGAAGCGGCGAGCGACCTAGCGCGTGAGCGCGCGCCGAAGGCGCGCGCGATCGCGCTAGTCTTATACTCTAATCGCCCTGTCCTTATGTTTGTATGTGTGTGGGTCCGCACCTGGATCTCTGGAAGGAGGGATGGTGGGAGAGTGGTATATGTGTTGTAGTAATAGTCGGTAGGTGGTGACGTGCAATTGTACTCGGTGGTCCTGCTGTACTTCTCTATGAAAAGATATGCAGGGTTTCTATTGCTACTGGTGGCTGGGGTCTGGGGTAGGAGCCAAGTGGTGGGGCACGTAGGCCTCGACTAGCGTAGTGTACACGCCAAGTTTCAGACCCGCCGCCCTACAGATAAGAGAGAAATAAATTTTTGAAATGTGAATTTAAGTAACAAAAATCGATCTCTCAACACTGGGTCAATGGAGACTGGGGAGAACTGTGGCGCGATAGTCCCAGTGTACCAAGGGAGCGCAGGCAATCTGTGAGAAATCGGTACGGTTTGGTTGAGTTCAAGGTCGTGATCGACTTGAACGTCGTTGAAGACCATGTACTGGTCAGAGTACGCCAGCGCCAATTGTTAGAGAACAACCAATTAGGGCTCTGAAGCAGGCTCGCACGAACGCACAAGCGCGCACGCACGTGCACGCACGCGCGCGCGCTACTGAGAGCCGAAAGTGTGTGATCGCCTTGTTTTCGTATTTTACAGTTGAGCATCGAGAGTCAAGGCATTTAAAATATTATGGTGTGTTTCTCTCGGTCCAATGGGCCACTGAACTTGGATTTCCCGTAGTATGCGGGTTCAATCGTGTCAGTTGTTGTTGCGCGAGAATTGGCGACAGTGATGGCGCGAAAAAAGGGTGAGCGTAGGAGAGCAGAGGAGCGACGCGTCAAGGACAAGATCCGCAAGCGCGAAAGACGAGCAGCAGAGAGCGGAGAGCGGCGCGAGCAGAGGCTGGAGAAGAAGCGCAAGGAGGCGAGGGCGGCGAGAGCTTCTGAAACGGTCAACGAACGCAAGTGGCGCCTCGAAGCCAAGCGGCAGCAGGTCGGCTCTTCGAGAGCAGTAGAAACCGAGGAGCAACGGCAGCGCCGACTCAACAAAATGCGGGACCACGCCAGCACTTCGAGAGCCTCAGAGCCGGAAGAGGAGCGGGAGGAACGTCTGAAAGAAGCGAGAGAGCACGTTGAAACCGCGAGAGCTTCTGAGACAAACGAGGAACGCGAGTGCCGCCTCAAACGAATGCGAAAACAGGCCGCCACCTCGAAAGCTTCAGAGACAGAGCAGGAAAGAGGCAGTCGTCTGAATAAAGAACGCGAAAGGAGAAGCGAGGCCAGAGCAGCAGGTTATTTGATTTACTTTTTATCAAACTGTTAACAGAGTATTCTTCAGGCGCGAGGCCAAAGGAGGCGCTGGAGGCGAGTAGCCGGCCGGAGGAGCTGTTTCTGGGCCCAATGGAGGCCATCTGCCATCACTGTCGGGCGCGCCACTTCGCGCAGGAGCTGGTGAGCGGCAAGAAGGACGAGTTCAAGACCTGCTGCCACTACGGCTCTGTCGACTTGCCCCCACTCCATGAGACGCCGCCCACGCTGCAGCAGCTGTTCACCAGTGGCGGTCGCGAGAGCACAAACTTCCGCGAGTACATCCGCAACTACAATGGCGCGCTCGCGTTCGCCTCCATGGGCGCGCAGCTGGCGGCGCCGCCTGGCTTTGGCCCTTACGTCTTCCGGATCCACGGCCAGATCTACCACCGCATCTCGGTCGCGCATCCCGAGGAGGATGTGACGCCCAAGTACGGCCAGCTGTACATCGTGGACTCGAAGTTGGCGCTGAAGAAGCGCATGGAGGAGCCGGCGAACGTGCACTGCCTGCCAGCGACCATGGCGAAGCTGGACGCGCTCCTCCGGCAGGTGAACCCCTTCGCCGAGGCCTACCGATTCATGGGCGAGGTTGAGGCGGCCGAGGCGGAGAAGGCGAAGAGGCAGAAGACGGCGCCGCCCGCGCTCAGCATGGTCTTCACCAAGGACTCACGCAAGGACGCGCGCCGCTACAACATGCCCAGGGCGAACGAGGTGGCCGCCATCTTCGTCGGCGACCCTGAGCTCCTGAACAAGGACCGCGAGATTGCCGTCTACCCCCGCAAGGAGGACCTGGGCGGCCACGCGCTTACCACCATCCCCATCTTCGCCAAGCAGTGCGACGCCCTGATCTACCCACTTCTCTTTCCCAGAGGCGACTTTGGCTGGGAGCCCGACATTGCCAAGGCGCACGCGAGCGGGCAGCGGCAGCGCGTCACCATGCTGCAGTTCTACTCCTACCGCCTGGCTGTCCGCGACGACTTCAGCACGATCCACCGGGGCGGCAAGCTCTTCCAGCAGTACCTGGTCGACGCGTACGTGAAGGTGGAGCAGGACCGCCTCAAGTACCACGCGACTCACCAGGAGACACTGCGGGCCGACACGTACAAGGGCCTAGCGGACCACGTGCAGTCAGCAGAGCACACAGAGGGTGTGAAGAGTGGCAAAGCGGTGATCCTGCCTTCCACCTTTCAGGGGAGCGTGCGCAACATGCAGCAGAACTACCAGGAGCCATTTCCAAAAGTTTTACTAAACGCTTACTAACAACTTAGCCTAATCTAACTTAACTATAATTTCCATCCATCCAAAAACTCGCAGTAAGCTAATAATTTAACTAGCAAGGGTTGGACCTTGCTAAGCAGTAACTAATTTGACATTTACTACATTGACTACATTACTACATTTGTCAACAAAAATGGCAGACCAATCTAACCACTCTTAGTCATACTTATTCTTAGTCAGAGTTTTGGAAACGGCTCCAAGGACGCAATGGCAATCGTGCGACGCTACGGCAAGCCCGACCTCTTCATCACCATGACGTGCAACCCCAGGTGGAAGGAGGTGACGGAGAACTTGCTCGACCACCAGCAGCCTCATGACCGGCCCGAGCTGCTGTCGCGTGTCTTCCGCCTGAAACTCGAAGAGTTTCTCACTGACCTCCTCAAGCGGCACATCTTTGGCGTGGTGGTGGCCTACATGTACACGATCGAGTTCCAGAAGCGAGGTCCGCCGCACGCGCACATCTGCGCAATTCTCGCCAAGAACGACAAGCCCACCACTGCCGAGGCCATCGACCGCATCGTCAGTGCCGAGCTGCCAGACGCTGAGGAGGACCCTGAACTCCACCAGCTGGTCCTCTCCCACATGATCCACGGTCCCTGTGGGAAGGCGAATCCCAAGTCGCCCTGCATGGACAACGGCTTCTGTACTAAGAAGTACCCCAAGGAATTCCAGGTAAATATGTCCAAATTTTTACCAATTGAGACAGTAGTGCACCATTAGTGCAGCATTCCCCCACCGTCTCCCCTTCCTCCCAGTTATAGTTGTGCCTGCCCGCCCTCCCCTTCCACTACGCACAATTTTAGCAATGCACATCATTGACCTGCAACTAGGGGCTTGGTGGCGTTAAAGGGGCCGGGGGGGGGGGGGGGGGGGAGTCGGTAAAGGGGCCGGGGGGGGGGGAGTCAAAAGTTAACTTCAGGCAGAAGTATTGTACAGTTTTCAGTGCTTTTGTATTATAAAACACTGAAGTATCACTGCAAAGACCGAAATTTGACTAAAGCGCACATATTTACTCTCTATTTTGGTGCACATCAATCCTCCCCATTCTTGCACCATCGTGAACGCGACCACCCCCCCCCCCCCTCCCACCATACCTGTGACAGGGGTTTTGGGGTGGGGGGGGGGGGGGGGTCGGTCCGCGACCATTCTGGGGTGGGTAAGCAGATTTGAAGAGAGGGGGGGTGTCAGAGGGCTAAAAGTGTACCTAAATTGTGTCAAACTAGGCACTCGGCCTTACCGTTACAGGTACAGTAAGTAACTGCACCGAACTTACCGTAAGCAAAAAGATAGCTCCATTGCCAGGAGGAGACGGTGGCGAATGTGGAGGGCTACCCACGGTACCGGCGGAGGGACAACGGCGTGAAGGCGGTGGTGCACAGGGGCGGCCGGAAGCGCGAGGTCGACAACAGCTCCGTCGTGCCCTACAACAAGTTCACTGAGCGGAAGTTCAACTGCCACCTGAACGTCGAGATTTGCACCAGCTTCAAAAGCATCAAGTACGTCTACAACCTTTTCTCTATTTCCCACCCCCTCCCGGTATGCACGTTTACCCCCCCCCCCCCCCACACACCCAATGTTTCTCTTTCCACGACACTGATGAAACAAAATAAACAAAGGGTGTGTGTCTGTGTGTGTGCACGCGCGCGTGCGTGCGTGCGTGCGTGTGTGTGTTGACGAAAAAGTACCTGTTTCATTATTTTTTTTTATTTGGGAACCCACATCTCCTTTCAACAACCCTAAACCCTAAACCTTCCCTAAACCTTCAACGTCAACCGCCACCCCACACGGTTCTGTACTACACTACACCCCACCCCCCTCTCCAGCACAAATTAATGACACAGCTATTGCAGGTACGTATACAAGGGGCACGACTGCGCGACACTCAAGATCAATGAGATTGACGCGTTCGTCGACGCGCGCTACATCAGCCCCCCAGAGGCGGCGTGGCGCCTCTTCGAGTTCCCCATGCACGCGAAGAGCCACGCGATTGTCCGCCTCGCAGTGCACCTGCCCGACGAGCAGACCGTCTACTACAAGGAGGGCAAGGAGCGGGCCGCCCTCGAGCGTCCCACCGCCAGGGCCAGCACCCTCACCGCCTACTTTGACCTGAACCGGCGAGACGAGCGCGCGCGCGAGCTGCTCTACTACGAAGTGCCCGAGCACTACGTATACGAGGCGGGCCAGCGCCTCTGGAAGCCCAGGAAGCGCGTGGCCAAGGTGATCGGCCGCATGTACACCGTCAGTCCACGCGAGATGGAGCGCTTCTTTCTCCGCCTCCTCCTGCTGCACGTCAAGGGCGCCCAGTCGTTCGAGGAGCTCCGCTCAGTGGACGGGGTCGACTGCGGCAGCTTCATGAAGGCGGTGCTCCAGCGGCGCCTGCTCATCGACGACACCGAGTGGCGCAACTGCCTGCTCGAGGCTGGCACCTACCAGATGCCCCGCCAGCTGCGAGTCCTCTTCCACGTCATCCTCGCCTGCTGCCAGCCGTCGGACCCCGCGGCACTCTGGAACGAGTTCCACTCCGTGATGGCTGAGGACTTTGCCAGAAAGATGAGCAGTGCCGCCGCCTACGCGCACACCTGGTGGGACGTGGAGCACATGCTCCGCCGCCTTGGTGCCTCGCTCCTCCAGTATGGCATCGACAAGCCCGCCCACCCCATCAGCCAGAGGACCATCGTCGACAGAAAGGCGGAGGAGAAGGAGGGTCTCAAGATGTACGCCAAACTCAACGACTGCCAGCGGGCCATTGTTGACGACATTCTCGACGCCTTCTTCCACACGGCGGAGCGCAAACGGCAGAAGAGCGTCTACCTGGACGGCGCCGGCGGCACGGGCAAGACGTTCCTCTACACGACGCTCTACCATCTGCTGATGGGGCGTAACTACAACGTCGCCTGCGTCGCATGGACCGGCATCGCGGCCAACCTTCTGCCCCGCGGCCGCACTGTCCACAGCCGCTTCGGCTTGCCTGTGCCCCTCCTCTACGAGTCGACGTCGACCATCAATGTCAACAGCAAGGAGGCCCAGGAGCTGCGCGACATGCATGGCTTCATCTGGGACGAGGCGCCCATGGCCCCCACCTACGCCCTCGCCGCCATCGACCGCCTCCTGCGTGACATCATGAGCAACAGCCAACCGTTTGGCGGCAAGGTATGACCACCATACACGTGACTTCATACCTGTAACCAGGTCTCACAGAGTGGTGGGGGGGGGGGTGTAAATAGCGCCTTTTGGAAGGTGTGGGGGGGGGGGGTGTCTGGAGCAAAAAAACAGGGGGGGGTAGCTAGCCAGTCTTTGACTTATCCGGGTACTTTTTGGTAAAAAATGGGTATAAGTGAGGTCTAAACTGTTATTCAGCTGTTTTACGATCATATAACGCTGAAAAGCACTGAAAAACAGCAGCATCTTACTTTTATTGTTTGAGAGTTGAGACGGAGTGAAAAATCGCCTTATATGGAAATTCGGGGGGGGGGGGGGTGCGTGGATGTTAAAAAATCTCCCATTTACAGGTATGATGCATGACTGGGTAGGGAGGGAGGGGCAGAGGGATTCTCACAGGAAAGCTTGCTCACCCTCTCCTCTCAGGAAACCCCCCCCCCCCCCCCCCCCCCCCCCCCAGTTACATGTATGGACGCAGAATGTTCTCTGTCTAGGTGATGCTTCTTGGTGGTGACTATAGACAGTGCCTCCCTGTCGCCAAGTACGGTGGCCGCGTGGAGCAGGTGAAGATCAACCTTAAGAACTCGAAGCTCTGGCGGCGCTTCCAGACGCACCACCTCACGCAAAACATGCGCACCAAGCCTCACGAGCTCGAGTTCGCTGCCTGGCTCCTGACGCTCGGAGACGGCCAGATCCCCACTGATGAAGAGGGCCAGATCGAGCTGCCAGAGCAATTCTTGACGACGGGCGACCTGGTCACCGAGATTTTCGGCAAGCGCGTCGACACGGCCGACCCCAGCACTTACTCGAAGGCAATCCTCTGCCCCAAGAACGTTGACGCACAGGCCATCAACAACGACATCACGGAGCGCATCCCAGGCGAGGCGGTCGTCTACACGAGCTTCGATGAGGCGGTGGTGGCCGAGGGCGAGAACCCCACCGACTTCCCCACCGAGTTCCTCAATACGCTCCTCCCGACCGGGATGCCCCCACATCGGCTGGTGCTGAAGCGCGGCTCGGCCATCATGACGCTGCGGAACCTGAACGTTGAGGGCGGCATCTGCAATGGCACGCGGCTGGTGGTCGAGGAACTGGGCGTGCACACGCTCCGCTGCAGGGTGCTCACGGGCATGGCAGCGGGTGAGCAGGTGTTGCTGCCTCGCATCATCCAGCAGACGGCTGGCGACCCCGGCGTACCTGTCACCCTGCGCCGCACTCAGTTCCCCATCAGACCCAGCTTTGCCATGACCATCAACAAATCCCAAGGCCAGACCTTTGAGAAGATCGGCCTGTTCCTGCCGGAGCCAGTCTTCTCGCATGGCCAGCTCTACGTCGCCTTCTCGCGCGTCAAGGCCGCCTCCGCAATTCGCGTCTTCCTCGGAGCTGCCTCCGACACCGGAGAGCAGCCCACCAAGACCAAGAACGTCGTCTACAAAGAAGTTCTCAATTAATCCGAGGCTTTGCAGCAAGACGATCCGCTGCTGACCATTACAAATGGGCCTGCTCCAGGCGGGTAAAGAAGCCTGGGCCAGCTGCTTAAGGGGAGCAGAACATAGAGCGGCCAGCTGCAACACACATCAGTTGTTCTGTTTCTTTTTGTTGTAGTCATTTTTGTAGTAGTTCTAGGGTGACAGGTGTGATTCCCCCCCCCCTCCTCCAATCCCCCCTCCCTACTTCAGTAGCCTCGGGGCAGCGGCCCGGGACTTCTGGAGGCAGGTGGGGTGTGGCGTTTGACTTGCTTGAATTAGAACCACCCCCCCTCTACTTCAGTAGCCTCGGGGCAGCGGCCCGGGACTTCTGGAGTGGGGCGGGGTGTTGCGTTTGACTTGCTTGAATTAGAACCCCCCCCCCCCTCTACTTCAGTAGCCTCGGGGCAGCGGCCCGGGACTTCTGGAGGTGGGCGGGGTGTTTTGTTTGACTTGCTTGAATTAGAACCACCCCCCCCCCCTCTACTTCAGTAGCCTCGGGGCAGCGGCCCGGGACTTCTGGAGTGGGGCGGGGTGTTGCGTTTGACTTGCTTGAATTACAACCCCCCCCCCCCCTCTACTTCAGTAGCCTCGGGGCAGCGGCCCGGGACTTCTTGAGGCGGGCGGGGTGTTGCGTTTGACTTGCTTGAATTAGAACCCCCTCTCTACTTCGGTAGCCTCGGGGCACCGGCCCGGGACTTCTGGAGGTGGGCGGGGTGTTGCGTTTGACTTGCTTGATTTAGAACCCCCCTCTCTACTTCGGTAGCCTCGGGGCAGCGGCCCGGGACTTCTGGAGGTGGGCGGGGTGTTGCGTTTGACTTGCTTGATTTAGAACCCCCCTCTCTACTTCGGTAGCCTCGGGGCACCGGCCCGGGACTTCTGGAGGTGGGCGGGGTGTTGCGTTTGACTTGCTTGATTTAGAACCCCCCTCTCTACTTCGGTAGCCTCGGGGCAGCGGCCCGGGACTTCTGGAGGTGGGCGGGGTGTTGCGTTTGACTTGCTTGAATTAGAACCCCCCCTCTCTACTTCGGTAGCCTCGGGGCAGCGGCCCGGGACTTCTGGAGGCGGGCGGGGTGTTGCGTTTGACTTGCTTGAATTAGACCCCCCCCCCCTCTCTTCCGTTGCCTCGGGGCAGCGGCCCGGGACTTCTGGAGGTGGGCGGGGTGTTTTGTTTGACTTGCTTGAATTAGAACCACCCCCCCCCCTCTACTTCAGTAGCCTCGGGGCAGCGGCCCGGGACTTCTGGAGGTGGGCGGGGTGTTGTGTTTGACTTGCTTGAATTAGAACCACCCCCCCCCTCTACCACAGTCGCCCCGGGGCAGCGGCCCGGGACTTCTGGAGGGGGTCGGGGTGTTGCGTTTGTCTTGCTTTTATTTCATCCCCCCCCCCTCTACTTCAGTAGCCTCGGGGCAGCGGCCCGGGACTTCTGGAGGTGGGCGGGGTGTTGCGTTTGACTTGCTTGATTTAGAACCCCCCTCTCTACTTCGGTAGCCTCGGGGCAGCGGCCCGGGACTTCTGGAGGTGGGCGGGGTGTTTTGTTTGACTTGCTTGAATTAGAACCACCCCCCCCTCTACTTCAGTAGCCTCGGGGCAGCGGCCCGGGACTTCTGGAGTGGGGCGGGGTGTTGCGTTTGACTTGCTTGAATTACAACCCCCCCCCTCTACTTCAGTAGCCTCGGGGCAGCGGCCCGGGACTTCTGGAGTGGGGCGGGGTGTTGCGTTTGACTTGCTTGAATTACAACCCCCCCCCCCTCTACTTCAGTAGCCTCGGGGCAGCGGCCCGGGACTTCTTGAGGCGGGCGGGGTGTTGCGTTTGACTTGCTTGAATTAGAACCCCCCCTCTACTTCAGTAGCCTCGGGGCAGCGGCCCGGGACTTCTGGAGGTGGGCGGGGTGTTTTGTTTGACTTGCTTGAATTAGAACCACCCCCCCCCCCTCTACTTCAGTAGCCTCGGGGCAGCGGCCCGGGACTTCTGGAGTGGGGCGGGGTGTTGCGTTTGACTTGCTTGAATTACAACCCCCCCCCCTCTACTTCAGTAGCCTCGGGGCAGCGGCCCGGGACTTCTTGAGGCGGGCGGGGTGTTGCGTTTGACTTGCTTGAATTAGAACCCCCCTCTCTACTTCGGTAGCCTCGGGGCAGCGGCCCGGGACTTCTGGAGGTGGGCGGGGTGTTGCGTTTGACTTGCTTGATTTAGAACCCCCCTCTCTACTTCGGTAGCCTCGGGGCAGCGGCCCGGGACTTCTGGAGGCGGGCGGGGTGTTGCGTTTGACTTGCTTGACCCCTCTCTACTTCGGTAGCCTCGGGGCAGCGGCCCGGGACTTCTGGAGGCGGGCGGGGTGTTGCGTTTGACTTGCTTGAATGACCCCCCTCTCTACTTCGGTAGCCTCGGGGCAGCGGCCCGGGACTTCTGGAGGCGGGCGGGGTGTTGCGTTTGACTTGCTTGAATTAGAACCCCCCTCTCTACTTCGGTAGCCTCGGGGCAGCGGCCCGGGACTTCTGGAGGCGGGCGGGGTGTTGCGTTTGACTTGCTTGAATTAGAACCCCCCTCTCTACTTCGGTAGCCTCCTTGATTGATCGATCCCTTGATTGAATAATAGTGGGATGGGTCCTCCAACATCCGGCCCTGTCGCTTTGTACGGTTGTTTCTAGCGGGTGTTTGTATGCTGTGTGTTGTCCCTGTTGTTGCAGCGTACATAGTTTGGTAAAATTCGGTTGAGATCAGAGATGGAGTCTACAACACACACAGCAGCATGTACATGTTGGAGAGCAGCAGCTCCAAATTGGTAGTCCATTGTGACTTTGAGCAAATGCACGCACGCATGCGTGCACGCATGCACGCACGGACACTGCACCCACACTTGCAGCTGGCACGTACTAGGGGCGAGCCGCGGTAGCGGGGAGCCCAAAGGAGGTTGCACTCGCACACACCTGTCGCGTATAAAACTAAGGGCAAGCCGCGCAGCGGCGAGCCCAAAGGAGGCGAGGCGCGCAGCGCCGAGCCCGCTAGCGTCGCGAGCCGCGAAGCGGCGAGCCACCTAGCGCGTGAGCGCGCGCCGAAGGCGCGCGCGAGCGCGCTAGTCTCATACTATAATCGCCGTGTTTGTATGTATGTATGTGGGTGTGTATGTGGGTCCGCACCTGGATCTCTGGAAGGAGGGATGGTGGGAGGGTGGTATATGTGTTATAGTAATAGTCGGTAGGTGGTGACGTGCAATTGCACTCGGTGGCCCTGCTGTACTTCCCTATAAAAATATATGCAGGGTTTCTATTTCTACTGGTGGCTGGAGCCTGGGGAGGGGGCAAACAGGTGGGGCGCGTAGGCCTACACAGGGGTAGTGTGCACGCCGAGTTTCAGACCTGCAGCTTTCAAGACAAGAGAGAAATAAATTTTTGAAATGTGAATTTAAGTAACAAAAATATATTTCTCAACGCTGGGTCAATGGAGACTGGTGAGAACTGTGGCGCGATAGTCCCAGTGTACTAAGGGTGTGTACGGACTTAGTGCCGGACCGATCCGATTTGGCGAAGTCCAAGGTCGTGATCGACTTCAACACCAAGTCCGTTGAAGACCATGCACTGGTCAGAGTGCGCCAGCGCCAAATTGTTAGAAAACAGTCGAGCGGGACTCTGAGGCACGCACACACACATGGCATGGTCGAGAGCCACTAGAAGACCATGATGAAGATGGTCAGCGACTTACTGCCCAACGCTTTCTGTGTGAACACCACTGCACACAAGCTCACACACAGCACCCACACAGAGATGCTTCTCACTCACACACACTGTGGCATATGTACTGGCACACGACTTGCGCTTTTCACTAGGGGCGAGCCGCGAAGCGGTGAGCCCAAAGGAGGTAAGGCGCGCAGCGCCGAGCCCGCTAGCGTCGCGAGCCGCGAAGCGGCGCGCTAGTTATTTAAAAATAGCGATATGCCGTATTCATTCTAATGCGTTGCTCTCGCTTTGACACTCACATTGACAGACGTCAACGAATGCGGTGTACTTACATAGGCACATACCTACCGTAAATCCTCCAATAAAGCCCCCCTCCAATAGTGCACCCGGGTAAGGCAACGTTGAAATAATAGTGCCCCTCCAATAGTGCTTCCGGGGGGTAAGCGGTATGTTATGCCATGTGCCCTTTGTGGGCAAAAAGTGGTAGGTACATACATTATGTATCGTGTATTACACACTACTACTAACCAATAATACATAGCACGCTTCAGCAACTATTAACGGTAAATCAACCGTTTAATGGGCAAAATAAAATGGGTAAAGTAAAACAAAAAACAACGAAAAATCGTCAATTTTAACGTTTTCCATCTGTTTTTTTTTACAACTCTAGTGGTGGGTGTCGAGTCGAGTAGCCAAGAGAGATGGAGAATGAGCAATCGCTCTTCCTCCTTCATTTGTTTTCCAAAATGAATCGTTGCCTTTGAGCTATATCTATTCTCAAATCGAAATACCTATTGCGTTCTTGTACTTTGAGAACAGCAGAAGCATTTGTTGCCTTTGTAAAGCGCGTTTATAGCCAAAATGTGGTCAGAAGCAGTGCAAAGTATGAAGCGATTTTGAGGCAGCCTCCAAAGAGCAAAACAACGCCCCTTCCTTCGGAACCTGTCCCCCCTTTTGGTAAATCGAAATACGGTACCTAGCTTGTAGCAGGGAGAGGCGCCTCAGATTTCATTGCTGAATGCAACTGAGTTTAGACATGGTGCGGCCGGGGGCCTGAAAGGAAAGCTGTGGAATTTGGTGGACCTGTTAAGGCGCATCGCTGCCGACTACAAGAGTCTGACCAACTGCGATTTCGGGGATTGGTTCGAACAAATGCTCGCGGCACGTGTCCAACCCCGTAGTACCGTAACTCTTCAATAGAGCGCTTCGGCAAGGACTCCTTATTATCGGGGGGGGGGGAGAGATTTCAGTTTCGTGTTTTACTATGCACACACAACTGATTTTGTATGAAACGCAACAACGAGCGGACGCACGCACACACCCACCCGGGAGGGACGGAGGGGTTTGCGAGCTGTCTGCGATAGTTACAGGTAGGAAAACAATTGTGCATTGGTAGCATATTTTTCTTTCGAACCCATGCCGTAGAATGCACAGGGCGAATATTCAGCGAGTCTCGCGTGTCCCGTTCAGTTGCGGTCGACCGATCGCCCATACGAAGATGCGGCCAATATGGTTCACGCGCTGTCGGTACAGACACTCCGCCTGTATCCCCAGGAATCGTAGAAGCACCCCTTCAAAGATATACAGTCAGAGATTTCCAATCTGGCAGTAGCTATATAATCCGTAAACTCTATAATTGGCCCCTCATATGTAGCCCCCAATTATGTATTCAGCCATCCTAAACGGACCTTTGTCTAAGTGTATGACTGAGAGGAAAATCCAACAGTGCTTCCATGGCTCCAGCGGTGCGGCCACCAGTTTGGTTGTTCGCTCGATCAGACGGGTGCCAATGGAAAATACTGGCCATTCCCTACTTTTTTTCATGATAAAGGACGCAACGGGGTCACACATACGGATTTATTGCATAAATTAAGGATGTGGGGGGAGGGAGGGAGTGGGGGTCGGTCGTACCAGAAGCACACACGCACGCACGCGCCGTCAGGCACGCACGCACGCACCGGCACGCACGCACGCACGCACGCACGCACGCACGCACGCACGCACCGGCACGCACGCACGCACGCACGCACGCACGCACGCACGCACGCACGCACGCACGCACGCGCGCGCACGCACGCATGCACGCACGCACGCGCGCGCACGCACGCACGCACGCACGCACGCACGCACTGGCACGCACGCACGCACGCACCGGCACGCAGGCACGCACCGGCACGCACGCACGTACGCACGCACGCACGCTCGCACGCAGCACGCACGCACGCACGCACGCACGCACGCACGCACGCACGCACGCACGCACGCACGCATGCACCGGCACGCACGCACGCACCGGCACGCACCGGCATGCACCGGCACGCACCGGCACGCACGCACGCACGCACGCACGGAACGCACGCACGCACGCACGCACGCACGCACCGGCACGCACCGGCACGCACCGGCACGCACGCACGCACGCACCGGCACGCACGCACGCACGCACCGGCACGCACTCGCCGGCACGCACGCACGCACGCACGCACGCACGCACGCACGCACGCACGCACGCACGCACGCTCGCACGCACGCCCGCACGCACGCACGCACGCACGCACGCACGCACGCACGCACGCACGCACGCACGCACGCACGCACACCCACACACCCACGCACGCACCCACGCTCGCACGCACACTCAGGGACGCACGCACGCTCGCACGCACGCACCGGCACGCACGCACGCACGCACGATGTTGAGTTGAGAGCGTTTGCAAAAGGGGCTGGTGCGCGTGTGTCACGCCTCCTGCAGCACGTACTGCAGCTGCACGGCGAGTGGCGCTGAGGCTCCCCGACACCCTCCCGCGTTGTCCTTCCTCAGGAGCATCAACGTACTTGTCGAGGGTTATTTCGCTGCGAAAACTGTGCCGGAAATCTTGGATTTTATAAAACCCGAAAGTGTTGGATCAGCAGAAAGGACGGAAGGCAGCGGACAGACGCCCGAGTGATCTGCCGCCATAGGTAGAGCTCCAATCTCGGCATTGCTGCCCTATTACGCGATAGTGAACACTGCTCTATACACCTTTGCATAAGTAGAATATGGCCCACTGAAAGCGGTGCTGTACGCCTCATTCCCCAAGAACCCTCGCGATTGACCATGCCGACGTGCCCGTACCGACAGGATGTTGTTGGTGGGTGCATGCAATAATTATAGCTCTTTGAACGAACAAGTTGTGGTTACAACTTTTTCACTTGCAACTTACCCTGCACCACTCTGATCTGACAAGCTGTTGTTACACGTCAGAGGCACTGAACCAGGTCACTGGATGTACAAGTTCACCGAGCAACTGTTAAGATTGCATGGTAACTAGAGAGAGAGACTGATGTTCATACGACGGAGTTACAGTATTGCCGACCTTCCTCACACTGACCAGTGTTCCAACAGTATACCCAGTCTTCCAAATTTTTGAGCTGCCCAAGCTTTCGATTGCCACGTTTACTTTCGCTGAGTTTCTAGATACTTACCCTCTTTTTTACATTCATCATTAACATTTCATTTACATTCATAAACAATGTACTACAAACGCTTCTATACATACCGTAGACTCTACAATTGCCCCCTCCCCCCCCCCCTATTTAATCCCCTATGATTACACCACCTCTCTACGCCTTTTGTGTTTATCAGCCCCCTTACTGTAACTGCCCTCTCCCTTCCCTGAAGGTATGCCATCCCGCCCCCCCCCCCCCCACGTTGTAGGGGGATGAAAATGCCTATAGTCATTCTGGGCAACGTATGGCTTAGTGGTAGGGAATCGGCCTCTTCGCGCACGGTGCTGGGTTCGGTTCTTGATGGAACCACTAGAACGAGCATTTCCTTCAAAAAAAGGTCCGCTGGAAAAGCGAGCAAATGGTGGTCTTCGCGGACCGATCTGTAGAACCCAGTTTCTATGGCGAAAAGCGTTTTCCGGCTCGAATCATATCGGCTCAAAGGCGCGCGCGCTTATTAGAGAATCGCTCTTTACGGATACGGTAAGCTTGTTTTCGCCCATATGCTAATTTCTCGTCAAAAGTGTAGGTCCACGTCTCTACAGGCACGCTGCAAGACGTGCCACACGTTGCGCCCGCAACTGAAATCTATAAAACGCGCCGTTTTCGAGCCGAAGACAGCAGTTGTACTTCTGCACACACTCTCCTTATCCGCAATTCTCAAATCGAGCATTGATTTTTCAGGAGCAAATTCTTTCGCTAGAACGATGCTCGTGCTGCGAGTGACGACGCTCCTGCTCTACACCAGAGCCGTTGCCTCGACAGAGCAGCAGCAGCAGCCGACTGGTTCCGAGAGCGATGCGGAAGCGGAACGGAGGGCGAAGATCGACGAGGGGGGTGAGCCGAAATTTTGGAGGTTTCAGACCGAAATCTCAGGCGAGAGGGGGGACCGCGTAGGTCCTTGGTTACCTCTGCCTGCAAGACAGATTGTCTTAATAAAAACAGCGATCAGGGGGGCAGAGTTTTGGCGTGAGCCCCTTGCCCAAGGGGGTTACTGTCTTCTGGCAGTCTTGCCACGCTGAGGATTGAACTCCGCACCTTGCGGTTTGGAACCAACTCCTTAGCCCAACTGCGCAAACAGCCGCTAATGCTAATCTTCTCTGTATCGTTCCAATTTTAGTAGTGTCTATGGAATAGACGTGTTCAAGAGAAAACACTATTCGTGCCTATTGTGACACATACTGTACGTACAATGTATACCATGAACCCTGGTGTATCCGTTTTCCAATGCGATACCGTAATCACGAGATACGTCACATTGATTATGCAAATTGTGGATGGTACATTATGTTGCAAATTGGGGCGAATTTGATAATTCAGTTTTTTTAACTTTATTTTGACGACAACCACCAACGCAGCACAATGGCCGTAAACTGGATCGCAAGATCACAGGGCGGCGCCGTATACATAACAGTGGGCGTTGTTCTGCCGCGAGGCAAGGTGGGCCCCCACCTGGCACTGATTTTTGGCCGAAGCCACGGTACAGCCTGAAACCGGAGCTGTTGTTTAAACCCCTTGCCCAAAAGGGTTGCCGTGGTTTTGCCCAGCAATGAATCGAGCCCCGACTTCGCGGTCAGGAATCCAACGCTTTGCGGACTACGCCACACCTACTGTAGGTCTGCTGAGCCGGTACCACAAGGCCGAGTGGGACGCGTACACGGCACTGTCGACCATCGTCGGCTCAGCTATAGCCCGTAACCTGTCCCGGTCGGACGGCTGCTACAGATACGGCACTCGGTTTACGGTCCCAATCAATTACGTCTGGTATCAATGGCGCCGCGACGAGTGCGAAAAAAGCCGGCTCAACGCCGGCGTCGACAGCACGCCGGCCACCTATCCACCGGTGTCGGCGACCCACTGCGCGTGAGCGAGCACATGTTATGTTCAGTGTCGTAGCCAGGGAGGGGTGGCGGAGGGGGCAATGGCCCCTCCTTTTTTTTGGTTTCCCGAACCAACTATTTGGCATTCTTTTTGACTTTGAGCTAATGATTATCAAGATACTAATTGGGCTGTGCGTCAATTTTTCAAGCAGATGATGCGTTTGTTGCGTTCGTGAGGCTTCTTTATATAGCCAACATCTTGATAGATGCAGTGAAAAGTAGCACGTACGGTATTTTGCGTTTTGTGTGGGTCCATTACACTGGGTCGGCCAGCTATATGTATATGTCTCATGTCTTTGTGCCCCTCGATCTCGCTCAATAGAAGAAAAGCAATTGTGACGCAATTTTGAGCATCAGTGTACGCACTGGTCTAAACTGTCGATTTCACTAAAGTTTGGGCTCGTCTAGTTCGGCAATGGGCATTTCATTCGAGCTGCAGTGATAACAATGCCATCGATGCGATCTGAGGAAATGTAATGTTGGCATCTTCTCATTAGGGATGCACAAATTTTCCGGCACAATTTCAGCTCGATCGTCCAGCTCTTGTGCGAATACATCACCTCCTTAATGCCCAAATAGAAAAGTCCATGGGCGTAAAAACTCTTGCGGTTAGAACAGCGCCATTCAAACATCTTGCAACGAAGCTTGCAACCCAAAATTTTCTGGAATCTAAGTTTCAACTCTGCCTGCCTACCGATGTGAAAACATGCGTCACAACTGATTTTGCACTGTGCGAGATTGAGGCATTCAAAGACAGGGCCATTTCGGTGGCTCGCCCTGACTTAGGTACCGTAAATCCTCCAATAGTGCCCCGGGGCACTATTTTTTCAACCTCTCCTTATCCGGGGGCACTATCGGAGGGGGGGCACTAATGGAGGGGGCTTCTATTATTTCAACCTAAAAATTTTGAATGGTAATGCTAGTTTCGCTGTCAAAATTGCCGATTTTTGGTGATTTTGATCACTTTTGCCACATTTAATGGTTGATTTACCATTAATAGTTGCTGAAACGTACTATTAGTGGTTAGTAGTAGTGTGTATACACGATATAAATGTACCTACCACTATATTTTTGCCCATAAAAGGCACATGGCACAACATACCCCCCCCCCCGGGGCACTATTGGAGGGGGGGCTCTATTATTTCAACCTTGCCATACCTGGGGGCACTGTTGGAGGGGGGCACTATTGGGGGGGGGGTTGTATTGGAGGATTTTCGGTATGTACCGTAAAACCTTCAAAGAACGCCCCACCCCCGTCAATAAACGCCCATTGTAAGGGCAGGTTGGAAAAAATGAACGTCCACTCGCAAATGAAGGCATAGGGACATGCTTTAGAACCCAGTGATACAATGATATTCTTGTCAAAACAGATATTGTCACGCTGTATTCTACGTTTGGGTCCTGTATATTGCCTGTACGCACTAGAACAGCTATTGTCTAGCCGCTGCAGAAGGCGATTTTTACCAATAATCGTGCAACTAACGGGGGCTTTGGGGGGCTTTGGGGGGCTTTGGGGCCCACTATTTTTCCAACACCCACCCAACTCCCCGCGACCCCCAGAATTTTCCCAAGGGATTTTTACGCGGTCTAAAACGATAAAAGTGAGTAAATGTTGATGTTTTTCAGTGCTTTTCAGTGTTATATGACCATAAAACAGCTAAATAACACTGTTTAGAGCCTATTTATACCCATTTTTTTTTTACCAAAAAGCGTAAGTATAAGTCAAAAAATGGCCAGCTACCCCCCCACTTTTTGCTCCGGAGACCCCCCAACCAAAATCGGCCAGCTACCCCCCCCCCCACTCTTCCAGACCCGGTTACAGGTATGGACAACCCCCCACCCCCTCTCAAAGGCCCATTTACCCTCCCATTTTTGAATGCCTCAACCTGTTGACAATGTGGCTCCATTGTAGGAGCGTCATAGATGAACTGGAATCGAAAAATCCGGTGACAGGGGCTGCATTCCAGTGGAAGAACGTGCCACTACAATGCAGGCTACACCATAGAGCCTTGGTGTGGCGTGGTAAGGACTTTGTACATTTTGTATTAAGGAAAATTTTGCAGGTGGCTGCAAAAAAAGAGAATATGTGACGGACGCTCCTTTAGGTCCAGTTTGAAAAAACGTGGTATTAAAAGTAGCCACTTCATCAGATGATCAACTTCAGTTTGGACAAACCGTGTATAATCGAACCAAACGCAGCAACACGTCACATATTCGGCGTTTGTTGTGCTCGCTTCACCCGCTCGCTTGGATCACTGGAAAGGCAGTCCAGGCTGCACCGAGGCCTTTTATTCCTTGGACTCAGAGACGAGAGTGGGCCTTGTCCTTGCCGCCCACAGATGGCAGTCCCGTCCATAGCTACAGGCTAACAGAAGCGGAACAAAGATGAACGAGAATCGAAGTTAAATGTACGGCATGTACTGGTACTTAAGATTGTGAAATGATGCTACATATCACTTACTGTAAGAGCAAGCCACATATTAAATTTTGGAACGGACAGGGCAGTGAAGTTATCTACCTATGCAGTATCTTTGGCTGTGTGCCCTATCCATCCATGCAATGCCTATGAATGGCAGCACATCGTCAGAGAGATGAACGAGTTGTGAGGTTGGATTGATGGTGGTGGTGTTGTGGTTGTGTGCGTGCGATGGCTCACACAACAAACGCCGAATATGTGACGTGTTGCTGCGTTTGGTTCGATTATACACGGTTTGTCCAAACTGAAGTTGATCATCTGATGAAGTGGCTACTTTTAATACCACGTTTTTTCAAACTGGACCTAAAGGAGCGTCCGTCACATATTCTCTTTTTTTGCAGCCACCTGCAAAATTTTCCTTAATACAGTGTTTTTTCGTAAAAGAAAGATTAATCGAAAACTCACGCATGCACACACATACAAATCCACAGCAGCAGACCAGCACGGACGCATGCTCAGTGTTGCACCATAAAGCTTATGAAAAACGTGTACCACTGTACACATTGTGCGTGCGTGCGTGCGTGCGTGCGTGCGTGCGTGCGTGCGTGCGTGCGCGCGTGCGTGCGTGCGTGCGTGCGTGCGTGCGTGCGTGCGTGCGTGCGTGCGGGTGTGCAGCTGTGTCATTTTCGTGCATCAAGGGCTGTAACGAGCATCCGTCCATAAATATCAAAAATTTGCCAAAATTTTGGTAGAAGAACCTAGAAAACAGACAGAGAATGTGGGATGGACTGGAGACACTGCAGCAAAGAACCGTTGATGGGTTTCCCAAGATGACACCTGCAAAAGCGTCACAGGCGTCACTGGGAGTCGAACCAGCGACCTCGCGATCAGTAGTCTGATGACTTTACAAAACGCGCCAAAAATATTGCAACGTAAACTGTAACCTAACCATGTAATGCAACTAGACAGAATTATTCAGAGGGTTTTTATGTGGGTCATAGATGCGTGCGAAGTTTTGTTTCGATTGATACAGGTGTGAGCGAGCGACAGGCCAAAAGGTTGGAAGGACCCAATTTTTTGTTACATCCACACAATTTTCTCGGTAATGCGCAAGAGTATGGAAACGTGTTGCGACTCAATCGAATCACCCTTTGAATGCGGTTCTTTTGAGCTATCACGTGGCAGAATTCGTCCAGGAAAGCAAAAGTAATGCACGCTCAAAGTTTCGAATGTCGCCCAAAATGGGGGTGTGCCAAGAGAGTCTAGCTGCGAAACATGGAAGTCGGAGAGATCTCATTTGTCAAAAGTGACCTATTCCAGGTCTAGACGAGGAACTGTCATCATTACAGCACAGCTCTGTGACAAACGGTTGAAGCGCCTATAGCTGACAAACTTTTGGGACAAAACACCCAAAAAGGCCTTTCAAAGGGGGCCGACCGAGACATGGGCATCGGAGCGCTGCCATTTGTCGAAAGTAACCTATTCCAGGTCCGGACGATTAACTTTCGTCATTGCAGCACAGCTCTGCCACAAACGGTTGAAGCGCCTATAGCTGACAAAGTTTTTTTGGTCGAAATTTGCGAAATTTTGGTTGCCTATATCTCATTATGTGGTGAGAATTTCAAATGTCATGCAAGCGTCTTAGACTTTCTTTGTAAAGCTGTTTACGTAAATAAAATAAAATTTGGGGTTTTACTCGGCTTTTTTTCGACTTTTACTCTTGTCGCATTTTGGCAAAAAAAAACGACTATGTTCCAAAAAATTACTAAATCGGCCTTAACTCTAGATCCGTAGCACCTAGATAAATTTTTCTTGCGGTCACAAAGTTGCCATCATATACCGCGTGCTCACGCCAAGTTTTGTCCCAATCGACTGAGGCGTTCCAGAGCGGCGCCCCAAAAAGTGTGTGCAGAACAGGAAAAAAAAAACACCACTTTTTCGGAACATTTTCGGAAGTTTCGTGTTAATGCGCTCGAGTACCGAAACGCGGGACGGCTTATTCGATTCCGGTCTAGAAGGCGGTTCTTTTGAGCTATCATTCGCCACAATCCGTTCAGGCAATCAAGAGTTATGAGCGACTGAAAATTCAAAAAACCGCATTGCAGAAGTCGTCACATATTAGGGTTGTACGCTGCCGCGTACACCCTGATTACTAGCCGCTTCTCGGGCCACCTGCGCAAAGTGCTAAGAAGTGGTTCCAAAAGTGCACTTAATGTTATGTTCAAAAACTGCAAAGTAAAAAAGTGGAAATATTGCACAATGGGGAGAGGGGTGGTGGTGAAGGCCCACTATATTTCCGACACTCCCAGACCCCCCCAAATTTTCTCAAAGGATTTTCACCTTGTCAAAAACAATAAAAGTGTGTAAATGTTGTGTTTTTCAATTCTAAGCAGTGTTATATGCCCATAAAACAGCTGAATAACACTATTTAGGGCCTATTTACCGTAAGCCCTATAATTAGCCCCCCGGGGGCTAATTTTTTCGTTCGAGCTCTAGGAGGGTGTATAATTATAGGGGGGGGGCTAATTATAGGGGGGGGGCTTATAAACTGGAAGTGTCGATGAGTGGGAAGATGTGTGGGCAAAAAGGCGCGTGGAGGCGATT